>PITA01001906.1:0-60473 GCA_004023965.1 Spilogale gracilis | reverse complement strand
CTAAGAGGGTTCCCCTTTCTCCGCAGCCTCTCCAACACTTGTTGTTTCCTGTCTTGTTAATTTTGGCCATTCTGACTGGTGTAAGGTGGTATCTTAGAGTGGTTTTGATTTGAATTTCCCTGATAGCTAGTGACGCTGAACATTTTTTCATGTATCTGTTGGCCGTTTGTATATCTTCTTCGGAGAAGTGCCTCTTCATGTCTCTTGCCCATTTTTTGATGTGTTCATCTTCTTTTTGGGTCTTTACATTTCTTTTACGCAACAAAGAACTTTGTTTTGTTCTGCTGCAGTAAATTGCGATCGACATTCCTCGCCAAAGTTGTGATCGATCTTCCTTCTTCTAATCATTTTTTCTTAGCTTTTCTGGTTGCAGAACCCATGTGTTGTCCGCCCCTCCATTTTGCACGAGTATTATCTTTTACATTTCAAAATCTGCCTATACTTCTTTGTTTTCACCAGAAATCATTTATAATTAGAACAATATTTTTACTTAATTCCGAATTGTGAGTTGGTAACATGTGCTGCCTCCCTAAAATACTTAAATCAACACACTATAAAGTTAACATGGTGCAAAGATAAAAATCATTGCAGCTGAATCAACCTGCTGGCAGGGACCAACGCACATTGCCCAGTGTTATGTGTCGTAGCAGCAACGACTCACGTACCTGATTCTCTCCGTACAAAACGACAGTATCAATCCTATGTGATGCGGTCGTTGAGCAGAAATATAATCTTTGGCGACATCATAAGCATGTTTGGTGGAGAAGTACTTGGCACTGTTTCAATTTTAAAATTTAACTTCATATCAGTTAAAATGAACACAATTGAAATTTACGTCCTCAGCCTGCTCACCGGCCACCTGTGGTTGGTGGCTGCCATATTGTTCAGTGCCGCTGAGGTGGGGTTCAGAGCCACGTGGCCTTGCTCTCACCGTGCCTGCCCTGTGCCTCCCAGGGCAGAGAAGAGGTTCTAAATGCCATGCTGTCTTGCTAACGCCTTGCTCTTCCCATCCTAGGGTACTCAAAACAATTGGGGTGTGCTGATGGCATTTGGTTAACACACAAGTCCAGGCAATATGAAACCAAGCTTTTAGGGACCAGATTACATTTCTAAAGGATGTTTTCCTCCCAGAACAAGAACATTTTCTTTAAAAGAGAGAAATGACCCATTTGACATAAAAAAATTGACTCTCGCGCATGAACTGATTTTTTTTTTTACATGTTACATTCTAAATATAGATGTCTGTAAACCCAACAACACTGAGCATGCTGGGACTGGCTACCAGCCACCGTGGCCAGTGTCCATATCATGGCTTTAAGGACTGGCTGCCACGAGTTTGCTGATTATGTGCATTTTTGTTAAACGCCAAATGTGGGGCTCTCAGCCCTTGTCATTCTCCATCAAACAAAGGCAATAAATGCCATCGGCATTCAGTAGACTGTAATGTTTCTCAAGTCTGTGGAGCAAATTATCCTCATTTTAAAATTATACTGTGGATTGACACTTATTCGTGTGTTTGTGTGATAGGCGGAGTCACTGCTGGGTGCTCACCTACATACCGCCCTGTGCTTACCTATATCCACAAGCATTTTCTTCTCCAAGAGCACTAGCCCGCTTCAACTTTGATCCTGCCATAGCCCCCCTAATGGGTCTCCAGACCTGCCATCAATGTGCCTTGTCTTTGGGTAGTACTTTGAAGCAAGAGCAGACCCCTTAATGTCTGTGAGACTCTGGATTTCAAGAAGGATCAACTTTGACTTCCTGCTGCTGTTGCAAGACCCTCTTTGCCCCCCTGTCCCCCATGGCTAGTGTCACAAATATTAATGCCATGCTTGCACATGCTGGGCTCAGAATGGCCCCTTTTAATTAAAATATGGATCTATTTTTTCAAATGCATTTCACATTTCTGCATGGGGAGAAGTGCTTCTCCTGCCGAGTGCAATTTCAGATTGGGCAAAATAGGTGCAGATTTCATTCGAATCTCTTTGAAGTTTCAGAACATCCTTAAACCCTAGGATGATTTTTTGCTGCTTTTATATTCTCAATGGTTTCCTGGACATTAGGAAAGAGCTTTCATGTATTCACATCTTTGGGGTTCTGAAACATTATTGAATAAATATTAAAGAGAACCAAATTGAATCAAAGTTACAATGAATCAAATAGGTCCTAAATAAAATTTAAAAAGCAACACTTAAAATATATTGTTATTAACTGCCCCTCTTGGGTGAGTTATAGGCTACATGTGATTCTCATTCCAATGAATCACAGGTTTCTTATGGGGGGAAAATACCCTCTCCTATATGCATCAGTGTGTACACATGGAAATAAAGCTCAGATTTTTTCTCTTTAGATAGCTAGGAACAGATATCAAGAAAGAAATTTTCTCTGGGCTAAGTTTCCCAAACTTTCTGAATGGATCATGGCTTCCTTTGGGTCCTCCAACATATTTGCGGGCCTCTTTTTTGGCATTTATATGATACTTTATTGGCATTTCGATTGTATTTTATATTGTTTTGTCATGTACACATTTGTCTCTCCCTCTCTGTTGTTAAACTCCATGAGGACAGGGATGATACTGGGTGTGGATATCTCATAGTGCTTCCCTGGTACCTCGTTAGACCTTTCATCATTTTGTCCCTTGACTTAATCTAGATTTCGTGTGATTTGGCTGGGGTAGGGCAGCTTACAGTGACCTATTCTACAAATAAATAGATGAGACAGGCATTTGAGGGAAGGAATCATGTTGATAATCTGTCTAACCTTGTTTTCACTAGTATACAGAGACTCAGGAGAGATTCATAGCCTTCTGCTCCTTGTAGTGCCCACAATTTCCTTATATTGGTCAGTGTTTTCATACTCAAATGCTTCTCTGCTTAAATTTCAGGCAACCTCTCTGCATTAATATTTGGACCTTGAGAGTATAAGTTGATTATAGCTTTTTAGTCTCGCTGTGTATGATTAATTTAGAAAAATTCACCCAAAGCAGAGTGGTGAAAGGATTGCATGGTTTGTCTGCAGCTTTCCAGAATTGCTTTTTTTTTTAAGATTTTTATTTATTTATTTGACAGAGAGAGATCACAAGTAGTCAGAGAGGCAGGTGGAGAGAGAGGAGGAAGCAGGCTCTCTCTCGAGCAGAGAGCCCGATGTGGGCCTTGATCCCAGGACCCTAAGATCATAACCTGAGCTGAAGGCAGAGGCTTTAACCCACTGAGCCACCCAGGCGCCCCACTATCCTGTTTTTTTCACTAACCACCAGTTGCCTGCACAGTTTCCCTGCAAGTAAAACCCCTCAAGGCTCACCTGCCCCACCCTGCCTGCATGTGCCCGGCAGTGTATGCATGTTGGCGGGGACAGAGGGTACCAGCAGCAATCTGACCTCTAAACATGAAAAAGAGAGTGCAGAGGCAAGAAAGGCGCTTCGGGGCGGGGTCGCCGGGAGGTGGGACGAGTCCCCTCCCTGTGCAGACCCCTGCAGCAACTCGCTCAGGCTGTGTTTCCCAGCCACTCACAACAGTCAACTTCAGGCACATTTTCACACTGTTTGGCTCAAGTTCCTGGCAGCGTTCCTAAACACTCTGAGGAAATAATTCCACAAAGTGGCATAAATTAATGTGACTAATTAACATGATGTTAATTATTTGTAAATTGTATGTTTGGATACACATTACTTGAGAGGCATATGTTACATTCAGTGTTTACTGAAACAAGTGACTACTAATAGCTCCTCCTGAGTGTTCCCTTCACGACAGTCAGCAAATGGAGGCTTCTCTAAAAATAAAAACCATGTCCTCGGGGGAGCTGTGTAAATGATGGAATATAATCCAGTGCCACTGAAGTAGCCCCCTTCCCTTGGAAAGTGGGAGTTCCTGACACTTCCTGTTTCACACCTGCTGCAGTTGGGATATGGCTTCATTTGAGCAGTCTCTGCTTCCCCCGTGTCAGCGGACAGGTGGAGGTTGGGGACGCTCTTAAGGTGTCCAACGTCTCAGCATCTTCTTCCAGGTCTGTGTCTCTGGAGACTGGCCCCATCCTCAGCTCCCAAGGTGGGGCAGAAGTCTCTGTCGGAACAGAGCAGAAAAAAAATATATCAGCCTGGCTGTATCCTATGATAAGAATCGTTCAGGTTTTCCCATTCAGCGACAAAGCATCCTCTTTGAACTCACACTTGACATTCTAGTTCTTGGTCCTGGAATAAACCAATCTTAAATTCTGAAGAAGGTATTTTGTTTCCTTAAGGTTCATTAATTTCAGGTGCTTTGGGTATGTGTTGCTAACATGCAAAATAAATTACTCTTTTTACTTGAGAAAAGAAACGTATAGCTGTGGTAGCATTCTTTGGATATTTTAGCTAATGAGGAGGTTTCTCGAGGATCCAGTGTTCTAATGACATCTCTTTGACTCTGGTGTACCATCTCTACCAAAGTAAAACCATGTGTTTTGCTGATATTCTTTGGTCAGGATTGAGTGACCAAGTCCATTGCGGGAATAATCTGGATTCTTTGGCAAAGAGAAAGAGAACATAAGACCACGATTGGATCTGATTATGTCAAAGCCAAGGGAAGACCACATCCCTATTCTAAATCCCATTACTTGGGGCAAGTATCTTCAGCTTTCATATTATGTTATAGGTCTAGACATGTTTTGAAAACAACCCCACGCTGCAAGAGGGTCAGCTGAGGGAGTAAAGCAGCTCGGCTGGGCACTGGTGTGCTAACTCCAAGACAGAGGCAGCTCCTCCCCAGACCGCTGTTCTTAGGGGGGAATACTGCCTGAAATTTGCCTTCTGGAGGGGCATGTGAAAATAATTATGGAAAGTCTAAAGTATTTTAATTTATTCATGGCCTCTAATGACTTAAGTAAAAGCAAAGAATTATACTTAAAATACATGCTTGATTAGCCCAACGGTGGAGTTGCAACGAAGGCCTCGTGAGTCCTGTCTTACTTAGTTGCTGTCACGTCTGACCCTCACCTTACCCATTATGATCACCGTCAGACAAGTGCCTGGACACACGCATGAATTAATGACTGATTCCTGAAGCAGAATTGAACACCAAAGGCAGATATTCCTCAAAACTATGTAAAACACAGAGAGAAATATCCTTCCAGAGTCTCCAGGAAAAAGTTGATTTTATTTCAGCTGTAGTGACAAAATGAATGTATGACACTCTGGGGATGAAGGGACTCAGGAAGAAAGCAGGAGGAAGGTTGGCAAAAACTGAGTTGCCTGTGAATGCGATAACCCAGACGTGCTGGGAATGAAGACAGTATTATTCTAGAAGGGCCTTTATGCTTCGGTTTGGGACTTGAGAGGGAAGTGTTGTCTCTTCTTGGACAAAGGAGAGTGAACATTTATATGACAGTACTGTGGGAGCATAGGAATGAAAATATCAGGAGGAGCCACATTTGAGATGGCTTTTGATAATCTTGGGGGTGTCTTTCAATGTGTTCACTTGAAGACATGTCATAATCCAACTGAAGATACCAACTGTTACTACACATTGCGGGACTGGTATTTTAAAACACAGACACAAATCTGTTTCAAGTATTAAGTGGTGTAAGTTGAGTTCCGATGCATATTGTTTTTAAAGTGTATAAATGACTACAGGAATGAAATGGGACAATTGTTCTCCCTTTGAATATCTATCTTAGAGAAGTTCTCCTGAATTTAGATTCTTTGTAATCTCAACACACAACATGAACAATCAGTGAACACTCAAGGAATGAATTTGCTACATAGATGAAAGAATTACAAGAAGCAAACTGACAAGAGAATGTGTATGATAATAATAGTAAATACACTGTTTAGAATTTACTGTTACTGGCCCAGTTCCAAGCACTTTGCATGTATTCACTCACTGAGCCCTTACAAAGCTCTCCAATCTGTCATTATCTCCATTTTACAGATGAAAAGACCTGGCACAGAGAAGTCAATGAACTTGGCCAGGGTCACACAGCTTGCAAGTGGTGGTACCAGGATTGGAAGTTAGGCATGTCGGTTCCAGGGACTGTGCTTCTAACCACTCCTTTGTTTGATTAAATACCAGAAAAGCTTTCTTTCAAGGGGAGCATGCTTTCTTCTGTGTTAATGAACAATGTTGAAAAGATCCAGGACATGGGTCTCACTTGGGAGCAGAAATGGAAGATAATTCCCTACCACTACCACCACAACCACCAGCACAAGACATTTACAGGGTAAAGGGAAAAGATGAATATTCTTTAAAACAGATTGTTTTCTCTGTGACAGTCACCAGCTTTATAAATTCCTGGACATACTGTTCCAAACAGCCCACATTTCTGAGGTAATTGATAGCATGCTTTTCTTTGTTAGTTCAATTCTCAGTAATTTCCGCTAGTCTTTAGGTTCTAATAATAATAATAATGAGGTAATATTGATTCCCTGTTTTCTGTATGCTTCTATATCGGAAGCGCTTTGTCTAGACTTGTGCAGTAGGCACAAGTATCGGCGTCCCATTTTACAGGTGACAAAACAGAGGCATGGAGGTTAAGAGCTGGCGAGTGGTAGATCTGGGATCTATGGCCACTCCCGTGGTTGATGGTAGGTCTGAGTGCACACGTAACGAAGGACACATACAACAAAACACCCTGTAGAATAACTTACTCTATCCCAATGTGGAAGACATGTATGGTTTTGCAGTCCTTAGTATAAAAGAAATCTGTTCAATTTTCCTTCTTTCTTTTTAAACCTGTGTCAATCTGCTTGTGTGTTCAGAAATCCAAGGCAAGTGAAAAGTTTATAACATATTGGAGCAATTAGACTCTGGTCATATATTTTATAGAGAACTTTTTGGACAGACTTACACCTCATCATGAGGAATAGCAGTATCTCATTCCCAGGATAAACCTAGCTAGACCTTCAAGTCTTACTTCAGCTTATCCTGAAGGCCAAACATTGGTTAGAGAGTTCTGGGTAACATCCCACCAGGGGTTTGAGAAGAGAAGATATAAAGAAATGAAGTTTGAAGCTGAGATTTGGCTTCTTGCCACTACCTAGTTAACATAGGATTAATATTTTCCTTTTCTACATAAAAAAGTAGTTTTCTAAGGGATCATAAATTTTTAAACCAGAGACTGTCTGTGACTTCTGATTTATATATATATATATATAAATTCAAATTATTGGCTTCAGCTACCATTTCTAAACTCTGCCCTGCTTTGTACTTACTCGGAGCATTCAAACTTCAGAGCCCTTCATCTGTGAATTAATCATGTGCGGAGTATATGCAGTTGGAATTTAGCTATAAATATAAATGAAATTGCTCCAGCTATGGCTGGATTCAAAAAAAAACTAGAGCGATTGGGATTTTTCAGTTTAAAAAAATAGAGAAGTTTTAAGGAAGGAAAAAGGACTTAAGTTGAAAGGAGTGATTAAATATGATACAGTCTTTTTGCATTAAAATATTGGGCTTGTATAGTATATATACTTTATTCCTAAGATTCTGCAAATCAGCTTATAGGCTTTACTGTCAAGGTGGAAAGTATTGAATGGTGTTTACCAGACTTCGGAGTAGCTCTCTCACTTAACCTGTGGACATGTGTAAGAGAGCTGGGGCCATTAATCACTGCAAAGGATGAGCACGCAGTAGGTTGGAGAGATTTTCCTGGTACTAGTTGGCAGGAAGGTTCACCCGGCTGAGGAACCGAGAAAGAGGAGACAGGGAGGGGCAAACATGGATGAACAAACAGTGCATGTTGCCTAAAAGCCCATACCTTAGACACTGTTTTTCCTCTCAGAAAAGTCTGTGGTTTGAATAGCTGAAAGGCACTTGCATGTGCTGTGGAATTCTCATCAGATCTAGCTGAAATGTCTTCATTGCTGATGAGGGAGAGGAAAGAACAGGAATCCGAGGCTGCCGCTCTGAGCGTCAGTTCCAGTTGGGACACTCACTGGCTCTGGGGCTCCAGCAAGTCACCTAATGCTCTTTGCTGTTCCACTCCTTCATGTGTAAGACCAGAACAATCCCTTTTAAAGTTGCTGTGTCTCCGCAGCTGAGATCAGCTGCTTTAATTCCGGATGCATACTGAACACTTGCTTGCTCTGTGCTATGATGCTGTATGAAGGGCTAAGGACACCAGAAACAGTTACTTCCCCATAACTGGAAATAAAGAAGTCTTGAAGATGAAAAGTACAGCATAGAGAATATAGTCAATAATATACGGTAATAACTGTGTGGTGGCAGATGGTGACCACACTTACCATGGTAAGCATTTTGCAACATACATAATTGTTGAATCACCATGGTGCACACTTGAAACTATGTAATATTATATGTCAATTCTGTTTCCATAAGAAAAAACTTTAAATAATAAAGTAACATTTATTAATTCAGATACACACACAAAAAAGGGCGTGACTTAATGAATTTATCTTTGACTAAGGAAGATAGACTAATACGCAATAAGAGGATACTATGAGAAATAAAACAATAGAAATATGTTGAGAGGGTAGGGTTAGGGTAAGACAAATCTGAGTAAGCCTATAGGGCATACCAACCCTGGCTGCAAAATCTACTAAACATTGATTGCATTCCCCCTCTTTCAGGGTGGGTCTAAGAGTCAACAAGGACTCACAGAGAGGGTCTGAGCACAATGTTTCTGAATCAGAGTTCACTTAGGTGGGTATCAGAAAGAAGGTGTGGCATGGGACAGAAGGAATGGAATGACTGGGTTGTCTCGTTGAAGCAGTCTCTTGGGGGAAAATTGATTGCCTTTCTAGGATGGTGGGCTCCATCCTGGGGACCCTGAGCAGGGGAGATACAGAGGCAGATAAAGCCTGGGACCCACTGTGGGCAAAAAGGAGATCAAGCCCCAGGGGTGGCACATCTCTTACTGTGTGCCATTCATGAGTGATTTTTCTCTTTTCTTTTAGTTTTTCAGTTTTTCTTATCTATCAGCTGTATTGAGATACACCATACCTATCATACAATTCACCTATTTAAAGTACATCATTCTTTGATTTTTACTATATTCATTGATTGGTACAACCATAACCACAATCCAATTTTAGAATTTTTTTCATCCACAAAAGAAAGCCCATTGCCATTAGAAGTCACTTCCCTTACTCCCTTCCCCCAGTTCCTGACAACTATTCATCTACTTGCTGTCTCTATTTCTCTGTTTATTCTGAATATTTCATACATGGAATTGTGCTATATGTGGGCTTTTATTTATTTATTTTTAATTTATTTGATAGAGAGAAACACAGCCAGAGAGGGAACACAAGCAGAGGGAGTGAGAGAGGGAGAAGCAGGCTTCCCGCCGAGCAGGGAGCCCAATGTGGGGCTCGATCCCAGGTCTCTGGGATCATGACCTGAGCCGAAGGCAGTTGCCTAACCAACTGAGCCACCCAGGTGCCCCTATATGTGGGCTTTTATAACTAACTTCTTTCACTGAGCATAATGTCTTCCAGGTTCACCCATGTTATACTATGTATCCATGCTACATTCCTTTATTGACCAAATATTATTCTGTTATGTGGATATGCCCCATTTTATAGATCTGCTCCTTAACTAATGGATATTTGGGTTGTTTCCACTTTAGGCGATTATGAGTAACACTTTTATGAATACCCACGTACAAGTTTGTATGTAGACATATGTTTCCATTTCTCTTGTGTAAATGATAGTATTGGTATACTGAATTATATGGTTTTTTTTTTTTTTTTTTTTAAGAGAGAGAGAGTATGTGTGCAAGCAGGAGTGGAGGGAAGGAGGGGGCAGATGAGAGAGAGGAGAGAGAATCTTAAGCAGGCTCCACACTGGGTGGAGCCCAGGGCAGGGCTCTATCTCACAACCCTGACATCATGGCCCGAGCTGAAGTCAAGAGTTGGGCACTTAACCCAGGCACCCCATGCTGATTCTATTTTTAACCTTTTGAAATCCTTTTCTAAAGTGCACCATTTTCTCCTTTTTTTCTTAATGCTTGATATCTTTTCTATTATTTGTAATCATGTGAACTAGAGAAGAGAAACAAAGGAAGGAGATACAGCTCAAACTCAGTCTTTTTTTCACGTGATAGTCCAGGGAATGGGTGAGCCGTTGTTGTCATGGTGCTTCACGACAATCCAAAATCACAGTGGCATACAATGACAAATACTTGTTTCTTGCTCTTAGGTCAACAAGTCAGCGGTAGCTCTGATGGCTTCTGCTGGGATTGATAGAGTTTGGCTGTGGTCTGTAGGTCACATTCCTTCAGGGGCTAATGGCCACTCAGTTCATATTCTTATTATGACCGATGACAGAGACATAGGAGGCCATGTCGAGCTGCTAACATGCCTTTGACCAAAACGAGTCACACAGCTAAACCCCAAAATCAACGGTTTATGGAAGTTTTCTCTCGCTACTTTTTTCTAGAAAGTTCTACAGGGTCACATGGCAAGGTGTGTGCTTATATCATCTTCTCATAAGAGGGAAGTAAAGTGTTAGGAAGAATGCTCTCATGACGAACAGTGGCCCACAGTCAGTATGCAATGTATCATACTCTAAAACTGAGTTTTTCCTAAGTCAAAATGATAAGCAGAGGAGTAGAAAAGGAGGAGAGATTTTTAAATTATAACCTATTTAAAAAAAATTAAAATGTGAGAAAGTCATAGTGACTTAGAAGCCATTCTTTGGAGACAAGCTTTCATGAAACGGTTGAAGGTGTTTGTAACTAGCCCGTTGATTTTACACACTCTGTTTCAGTGCTCAAGGAGTCCTAAAATGCCTGCTTACTTCATAGCATAGTGAAATTTGGGGAGGGGAAAGACCCTTAAGGGACCTCTTATTTTGTCTGCTGAATCACTAGGAAGTGCTGACAGAAACCCTGCTCCAGTGTGGGTGCTACCCACTTCCTGGGGCAACTTGGTCTCTGTAAGCCACGCTGGGAGGTCCTCGTAATAATTACTTCCATTCCACTTGTTTTCAAGACAGCCCTTGAGGTGGATGCTATTACCACCCCATTGTATAAACAAGGCAACAGACTTTGGAAGATCAAGGCCAAAGTCATAGCTATGCAATAGCAGGTCAGACATATAAGCCTGGGGCTCTCTGACTCCAAAGCACACAGATCAGCCACACCCCAGATCGTATCTGGAGAGAAAAAGTCCTGCTTCTGTTGGTTCTGAACCTGCCTCTCTTAATCAGACTCTACCTTGTTTAAATATGATTTTTATTCATTTATCCTAGCTTTTCTTTGTTTATTTTTAAGTAGGTGAAACATTCCTTCCACAATCTACTTATACTTTGAATCTGCTTTACCAATCCTTTCTTTTTTTTTTTTATCACAGTTATTATTAAAAGAAAAAAAAAAAACCTGAACTGCCATGTGAATTCACTTAGGTTTGAATTACTGCAGTCTGAACCATTGGGGTTTAATCTGCTGCCTATGAGATTCTGTACTTTATTAACAGGCTTCAGTTGTCCCTGTTTCTCCCCTTTTGCCAGAGCCTAAATGGAACACAGGTGACACGTTGAGCAGGAAGTTGTTTTATTTCAACATTAGTAAGGATATTTCTTTTTCCAAATTAAGTGCTTGTTCTTGTGTCTTTATATCATTGGGCCCCTGGGAGCAAATGGGATTATTGGAAGGTGGTTAGAATGGTAACAGAGTGATGGTGGGAAAAGGCAGAAGGAAAAAGCAAGGATGTGTGGAAGGTTAATTGGCCTGAATATCTGATATGGAAGGTGAAGAGGAAAGAAAGAGTTAACATGAGACAATTATTGGGATCGAAAGGTAGAATTATGAAAGAGAGGAGTCTCAGTGGAAAGTCTAAGACAGAAACTGATTTGTGTGAAATAGCTAATGATGAGGTTGGTCGTAAAAAAATGGGTATCTTGCTGGAGGTAGGAGCTAATGGCATTAGATCGGCTGTTCCTTAAGGAAACACCTGGAGCTTGAAATGAACTATTGAAGCCCAGGCACCATTCATTTGTGTCTCTATATTGGTCGGCATTCAGTATTCAAAGAAATTCTGTCAAGATCAGAATTTGCCAAAATGGCAGCAATAAATCTCCTGTGAACTCTGTCTCTCTTCTTAGATATAAACAGGGCTACCATATTTGATGGCATTCCAAAGGGATGGGCTTCTTCATCAGACCGTAGACAGCTGTGCCACGAGAGTGTTCATAAACTGTGTGTGAGCAATTGACAAGTTGAGAAAACATTGACAAATAACAATTACTCAAAAGCAGTACTTGGAGTTGTTTCTTGTTTAAGAGATACCAAAGAAACAGGAAGAACAAGTCAAAGTGCTGTTTTTGCCATTGCACTAAAACATTATTTCTCTGTAAGAAAAAGTCAGTAAATGAAAAAATGCATTACTCTCCACCAAAAACCAAAATGTAGACGTTATTTTAAAATGTCTATATGCAAATACAAAATATTTTTTTAAAGTGCTTAAAATATAAAGTGTATCATATTAGCTTGAAATACTCATTTTCAGCCATGATCTTCACAGTAATTTTGGGTATGGAAACTGCAAAGGAATCAAGGGTTTAGCACCATTTTACAGTAATGCTAATATAATAATAACAATGTTAATAGTAATAGTAATGATATCAAGTAACATTAGGTCTTATTTTGTGACAATTAGCCATGCTAAATATTTTTCTTGTGTTGTCGTAAAAGCTTCTTGACACTTCTCTATGAGAAAGGATATTTGCCAACCTGTTTAATAAATCAGGAATCTGAATCTAGAAGCAGTTATGTTACTTTTCCAAGATCATACGGCTATTAACCAGTGGAATGAGGATTTGAATGTAGTTAAATCTAAATCCATACCCTGGGCATTGTTGTAATTAGCACATATGGAGTCTCCATGGGAATTAGGAAAAAGTATACTTTTATCCCCATCTGTTAGAAAGTTGTTATAATAAACTGATTTTATAGATCAAGACAACCTACTACCATCTACCAGAACAACTGTAATAAATACACACATCTATGATATCCATGATACAAAAGATAACCAAAAGTAGAGGTCCAACATCTTAAACAACTCTCTAATTCAGGAAGGAGAACATTTTCTTTTCATTCCCTAGGAAAAATAAGAGAAAGTTCTCTTACCTGCATCCCACCCACCCCCATTTTTACCTTTTTAGTTCGTCTTAAGCTTTCATGAAAGCAGGGCATTAGTCTTGATACAATAATTATCTGTTTATTCAACGTCTACTCACTAACTCTCCAAGTGTTTGCATTCTCTCATGGGGATGTAATGAATAGTAAGAGAGAATGTTTCCAGGAACACACAGTCCAGGCGGGGCAATAATTGAACACATAATGACAATATGGAATAAAGGCCCATGGGTTTCCTTATAAGAACCATCTCTAAGTGATTGGTATGGCCACTTGAAGGACAGTCATTGGCAGTGAGGAGAAAAATGGACCTTGAATCTGGGTTCATGAAAAATAACTCTTACTGGATTATTATTAGTTCAGCAATGATACTATCTTATCCCTTAGTGTATTTGTGTATTTTATTAGATTTAATTTTTAATTTTTAATTTATCTCCTGGTATTTTTTCATCCTAAGTTTTCGGTTTGCTGAATTCGTGCTCTTTTCAAGTTGTTCCATATCATGAAGCTTTTATGAGACATTGCCTGTTTTTTCATTTATTGTTTTCTTAGAAGTGGGTTACTGTGCTTTTTATCTATTCTGTGTTCTTTTTTTTCTTTTTTAAAACATTATTTTCCTGTAGCATATTCCTATAATTACTGTGTGGTTCATTGTCATAATAATCACAGTAGGAAGTTCAGACTGCAAGTTGGCCTGATATTGTAGACATGACCCCTCTGCTCCCTCCTATACTGTCTGAAACTGCTTTGATTTCCCCTCTAAGAGATTCTCCAGGAGATGAGACCAGCTTTGGAAGTCATGTTGTGTTTCAACTCTCCAAACGATTCCAGAATGCCTATTTTTTTCCTTGGCTACGAGTTCTGAAATTTCATTATACTGTTACTCTACTTTACTTCTTTGATTACTCTGAGTAAGTGTAGGGTGTTTTTGTTTTTGCTGTTATTTACTTTTCTTTGTTAATATAATTTCATATTGAGGCCTACCTTATTCCCTGTCCCCACCTCTCTGACTTCTCTTTCTATGTGTGTGTACGTGTCCTTTTAGTTTCTAAACCACCTGCTTTCTCAACACAGTTACCCCATGACCCTGGGCTGTCACACTACAAACTTTATCTTTTCTTCCTTTCTTATTGAACACTAAGTCTTCTGCATAGGTGCATTTTCTGCTCCTTTCATTGATACTAAAAGGTAGGTTCCTTTATTGGAAAGCTATTGGCCACTGTAGATACTCCTCAGATACCAATTTCCTCTTTCCCACCTGTCATCTCCGGAAATGAAGTCTGTTTCTCGCAGTGCCCTTCCTGTTCCTTTACAGTGCTGTTCACACATTAGAGAAACATCATTGCCTCCTTCTCCACCTCTAGCTCCCCGAGTCAAACCCAAATTCAAAACAAGTGCACACTCATGTACACACAGGCACACGTACATACACACACACACACACACACACACACACACACACACTTTAAGGGTATGGCATAGGCTGTACCCTGTTACCTGTTTGATGCTGAGAACTAAAGCCAGGCTGAATCTGCTGGGAGAACAGTGAAACATCAGTTTGCTTCGCTGCATCACAAAGACATGAATTCTGAGCCTTGAGTGAAAATGGGTTCGAGTGAGAAATCATGGTTGAATTTCAACCAAAAAAGACAATATTTCCCAATAAGGACCAGTTCCAAATATGAATCTTATGTTAGACTCAAGATAATAAACATTTTGCTAGGAGTCCTTTAGAATAGAATTTGCCTTTTCCAGGGAAAAATTTGGAGCAAGACAATCTGGGTTTGAATCTTGTGTGTGTCAATTACCAACTGTAAGATCTGGACCAGGTGACCACACCTCTCTATCGGTCTCTTATGTAGAGATCGGGGATAATAGTAATACCCAAGGCATAAACTTTGTTGTAAGGATTAAATTAGTTTACAAGTAGCAAGCGGTTTTAATAGTACCTGCTGTCAGTAAATGCTGAAAAGTATTAACTGTTACTACTAGTTTCCTTTATCCCATGCATCTGGGAAACAAAGGGAGGAAGGGGTGAATATACATCTCCAATATTATCCTGGTGGTGTATTTCTTGTCCTTAAAGTTAGGACCATCTCTGAAGCTTCTCTAATTGCCCAACACACTTTGGTGGTCTTATATTTCGTTGTATAATCTATCAACTCTTTAGAGAGTTTCCATCACTGCACTTCCTTCCCAGGCTATATTACTATTCTCCATTTGCCCCTCTCTTGCTTTACTAGTCTATTAAGTTCACCTATTTGTTTATTCTACAAATAATTATTTGCAGACCCACAAAGTACCTGTATTCCTTACAGAATAAAGGGTTAATAGGACTCATAAGTAGTATATTGTACTTAAGGGAAGTATTATAAAAGATAAGTCTGAGGGGCACCTGGGCGGTTCAGTTGGTTAAGCCTCTGACTCTTGATTTCAGTTTAGGTCATGATCTCACCGTTGTGAGATCACCTACCACCTGGGTGTGGAGCCTGCTTAAGATTCCCTCTCTCCCTCTGCCCCTCCCCTATCTCTTCTTGCTGTCTCGAAAGAAAAGAAAGAAAGAAAGAAAGAAAGAAAGAAAGAAAGAAAGAAAGAAAGAAAGAAAGAGAAAAAAAGAAAGAGAAAAAAAGACAGAAGAAAAGAAGAAAAGAAAAGAAAGGAAAAGAAAAGAAAAGAAAAGAAAAGAAAAGAAAAGAAAAGAAAAGAAAAGAAAAGAAAAGAAAAGAAAGAAAAGGGGGAAAAAAAGCCTGGGATACTACAAGAATATGCAAAACAAGCTGGCACGTAGTAGCTGCTTAACAAATAAAGGATGAATGGGTGATGGAATACTGGATGGATGAAAATTGACTGATTAACCACCCTGACAAAGGGAGGCGACCCTGAAGTCCTTTGGAAGTAGATGGGTAATGGATGAACTTTGTCATCTCTGTCTTCCCTGGCTGCTTTTCATGACTGTGAGTGCCTCGAAGACAGAGTCCCATCTGCTCCCCCACTCCTCCTCTCCTGCTCGTTCATTGCACAGCTAGGTCTCTGGTTACATACTCGTTGCAGGAATAAATTTAAGTGAAATGGGAGCTACATTCAACATTTGAAAAAAAATTCTTTTGTTCCAGCTCCCTCTATAGTTATTTGCTTTTGTCGTAATTGCTATCCTTTTCTCATTAAAAGATTTGTTTTTGCCAGGTATGTGTTTAGCATGTTATACTTATCTTTGGGTTTCATTTTATGGCTCTCTCTGAAGCCAAGTCATGCCCATGCCAAATTTCTATAGACCTAATTTAGCCCAATTAGCTTTTTAACCTTTAAATTATTTCACATGGCAACAGAAATTTGCGAGTTTTTTTTTTCCCCAGACAATGTTAGAAACACTTTTTCTAGAATTAATTCTACATGTAATTATTCAGGAGGAGAAATGTGAAACCAAGTGAGGATTATAATTCTTATTTAGTTTGTTTTCCTTCTTCTGCAAACATTATCCATTTTTTTCAAAGCTCTCAAACTCTTCTCTGAAACTTTATTTCAAAGTTGAAGAATCCGAGCCTGAGTTTACGGTTGTCTTCTGCAAAACGAGGTAGTAAAGCATTTCAATGGTATTTTTCAAATCCCAGATGGGATATGGTCTTCTGCCCCGTAAGATCCTGTACTCACTTCTATCACAGAGCGCTGTTTTTGTCTTACTGTAACAATCTTCCCTGAATCCTGTTGAGTACCAGATGAGAAACTCGTGTGCAGGGGGATGTAAGGTGCCTACCTTTATGCCCTAGAAACAGTGCCTGGTAGTTACAAATAATTCATTGGATAAATGTTTGCCCAATGAATGAATGAATGAAAGAAGATGCAGACTCTATAAATACAGTGTGGAAAGGGTTGGAAGAACAGATGCAGAGAAAGTCAGTTTGAAAATGGAGGGAAAGATGGGCACATTGGATATCACTTAATTTGTGCCTGTTTCCTTTTCGTTTAGAAAATTCTCTAAGTTTTATTTGTAATACTCTTTCCTCCTTTGTCGGGGATTTCCTGCTTTCTGAACAAGCCTGACCTGTATCTGACTGAGCTGGGCAAGGTGAGTTTCTTAGCTCTCCTCTCACTCTGTGCATTCCTTCAGCAAATATTCGTGAAGCACCTCCTCCAGGCCCTCTCATGCTGCTGCACAGAGAACTCTCCTGCGGTAGACTCCTTTGGCTATAGAAATCCAACAGGCTGTCGTACCCATTACACAGATGAAGCAAATGAAAGCGAAAGATGTTAAATCAAAGAACAGAGCCCTCAGCTGGGTCTAATGTGTTTCATCAATGCTGAGCCTTTTAAAAATACATTTTCTAGCAGAATCCACTGTTCCCTCCTTTGCACACTCATGATGCTTGGGACGTAAAGCCCTTTACCTCAGTTAGGTTATGGTTAGATATGCAACTATTCCTTCCCTGGAGGTCACAAGCTCCGTGTATAGTTGCAAGCATGTGCACATACCCGCACACATACACACACCCACACACACACACACACACACACATGCACACACACCAGGGGCTGTTTTAAACACTTCATGCTTATATTAATTATGGACTCCTTAGAACTGTATAATCCAATGAGGTGAATGCTGCTAACGTTCCATTTTAAAAAGAGGAAAGGAAGCAGAGACCGGTGTCTTGCCCAAGGTATGTAGTCAGTAAGTAGTGAAGTCAGGATTTGAACCCTGACACCTGGCTTCAGAATCCAACATGCTCAGCTCCTCCTTTGACAGAGGGACTGGCTAGTTCAATGTTTATCTCAACATCTCCCTTGGCTACTACCTCTTGGCCAACTCTCAGTAGAAGAATGGAGGAAGAAAACTGCACAATTAAGACACTGTGGAATAATTCATTCTTGTACCTGTGTCCCCATTGTCTTATTTCCAGACTTCCTTCCATAGCTGTCCTCACGCCCCTAACTTAACGGGGGGCCCCGCCGTTATACTGTCACTGGGCATCCAGGCTTCTTTCTATCCCAATTGGTTACAATACATTCATGTGTGCAGTCCGTTGCTTATTGTTGAGTAGGTTTTAAACACCAGCACAGATGGGGACCTTCCCAGAGCTGCACCTGCCACAGAGTAGACACTCCAGAAACATTTGTGGAATTTATGCCTAAAGCATCCTTAACTTCGCAGTCACAGTGTATCATTTAAACACACACACAGTTGCTTATGTGAGTAAAAACTCTTTGAAAAGTCACTCTCTCCATAAGGAAAGAGGATGCAGGAAAAAAAAAAATAGCAGCCCAGGAAAAGATTTCCTTAGAGCATTCAAACCTTTCTCACAAAGAATTGGGTTGAGAAAAACATGTGACTAAAACCTCATTCATTTAGTCTCCACAAATGTAGTCTCTGTAAATATTTTCCCTGGGCTGGGCTGGGCTAGGGTGGTCTGAGGAACTTGTTTCCAAAGCCAATGATTTATTATGATGGGACAGTAGGAACTTATGTTTTCTTACAGCAAAATGGTTTTGAGGAATCTTAGCACCTAAATTGCTTGCGATCAGATGGGGGTTTCTGATTTCAATTAAAGCAGATTCAATTGGATTCCTATCTGGAAATTCTTTGTTATCAAGGAGTGCAAATTGCAGAGTAAACTTGAATGCTGCACAGATAGTGCTTTCTAAAGTCTTAGGGCAATTATATTGCTTTTCCTTCTAAATGGCTTCTAAGCTCTCCTTTGTGCAAACCGTGTTTGAAGTCCTTAGGCATATATGAGCTCTAATACAGCAATCTGCTTTGGAGCTTTTTGTTCTTCTTGTTTTAGCTGGCAGATAAATTATAAATTTAAAAAACATGTCATCGCTCTAAAATCATTATATGGTTTAGGTTTCTTACCAACTCAGACTGCTCCCCCTCCTCATTTCTCCCCTGCAATCCCTTGTCCAAATCTGAGCAGATTTACTGTAATAAAATGATTCTTCTTATTAACCTCAAAGAATAAAGATGCAGAGATGAAAACAAGGTACATAAATAGAAGTTGTCATATAGCAGGAAGGATTTTCAGGTAAATTACAGAATCTTACTTACCTCCTACATAATCAGAGTCCTATCAGAAACACAACATTCCTGTAGACTCCCGCAGACTGATATCAAGGTCGGCTACCTTCAGTCTTGTGCCTGTTAAGTGTGATCTCTGGGCACCCCGGGGTTCCAATTTCTGTGGTTTGATGACTTTAGGAGAAGAGGAACAAGTGTAGGCAGGCTGGGGCAGCAGAGAAGGGTACAACCTTTTCTACACTTGTGTGACATTCGCCAGGGACCCAGGTGAACTGGAATCTTGGCTCTGCTTTTGACATGCCCCTAAGCTGCCAGCTTTAGTGCCCTGGGACTCAGTGTTCTCATCTGTGAAATGGGGATGACATGTTCATGACTCAAGATTTGACCCTCCACGCAACTCAACTATGTCTGTAGTAATTTGTGATGGTATTTTAGGCTACATCTGCTCATATATAAAATAATCCTAAACCCTGCAAAAGTTCTAAATGGCTAACCAACTGTATGATCATGCTTCTTCCAGTCTTTGGGGACCATTCTCAGAGCCTCTGTTTGTATGAAACATGTCAGAGAAATTAAGATTAAAAAAAAAAAAATGACCGAAGCCCACCCCTCCCCCACCAAATGATAAATCCCATGCAGCAAAGCTCTTATATTTTACTCATACTGGAGTCCATGAGCCCTGATTTGAAACTATTTATTCTTTGTACACATTTTCAGAAGGCTTGGTACCTGGTTTTCTAATTAATGGGGGAGATTAGAAAGAGCAAAGAAAAGGGAGTGGGATTGCTACCAAAGGCAATCCAATGCAAAGTCAAGTGATAGTGTAAAAAGGAAGACAAGGAATTGATTTCTTCCCCTTCCTTCCCCCAACACAAGAATTCAAAAGCATAAATGCCACTATGGCTTAGTCTAGATATAGACTTCCCCACATACCTTCCAATAATTCTTAAGGTAAGGAC
Source organism: Spilogale gracilis (assembly GCA_004023965.1). Classification (NCBI taxonomy): domain Eukaryota; kingdom Metazoa; phylum Chordata; class Mammalia; order Carnivora; family Mephitidae; genus Spilogale; species Spilogale gracilis. The sequence goes on along the minus strand of PITA01001906.1, from coordinate 40,433 downwards.
CTGACTGCCTTCTAGCACAATCCATGGGCAGCCAATACATAGCATGCATCCCATCCCTCCTTCTCCCTGTGTCCACACAAAGCAGACATCAGAAATCAATCTTGATTCTCTCTTAACTGATGCTCATACAAGTCATCCTTGTACTAGCTCCAGAATCTTTCCCAACACAGCACTCAGGACCTAATTCCCAATCCTTTGTACTGAATCCAGGAGCTGAAATCCATTCCTTACTTCCCTATAATTGATGACTGTTTAAAAGGACAAAGACATGGCTAACCACATTTAAGATGGGTTTTCTTTAATGGTTGTGGTGGGGGAGGTGGTTAAAAAAAGATTAGACTTAATTGAAGGATGAGTAGGATTTTATCAAGTGAGAAAGTTGAGAAAGACCTTCCCAGGAATTACTTTTCTTGCCCTAAAATCATTAAGACAGAGCACAGTGAACTGATTGAGGCAAACTCACCAGCTGTCAGTTTGAGGTAGAATCAAGTACTTTGGGCCAGGGCTTCCGTAGGAGCCAAAGGCATGGTGAGATTCTGGAGAGACTCCAAGTCATATGGCACCTTCCCACGTCTGGGGAGCTATCTGGAGCTTTAGAGGCATGAGATAAAGGAATGCCATTTTTCAAGGGCTCTCTGGAACTCACATGATCTTCACAAAACAACATTTTGATGAGTTGAGTCAGAGGCATGCAACCTGTATGTTTCTGATTCACAGAGTCTATGAGGGTTTAGAAGTCAGGGGAAGAGGTGCTAGGCAAGAGGCATCATCCAATTTCACTAAACCCAAAACACTGGAAACAGACCCCGGTTTTCCTTTCCTGGTGCTTAACCCAAAGCTCAGGGACTTTCTGGCCTTTTCAGGAACATTTCTTGTCTTCTCGGGGTTTTATTACCCATGCATGGATTGGATTTGTTTCCCTAGTGGTGTACACACTATAAGAGGATGCAGATCAACTCATAAAGGGCTGGTTCATTTCACTTGAGCTTCTTGGCCCTCCATGTCTGCAATGGCTGGGTGGTCAGCCAGACTTAAGAAGGCAGCTTCTCCCATCCCTCAGAGGAATGTGTATTAACTCACTGAAAGGGCCAGAGCATCCAGCCTCTTTGTGCGGCCACATCTTAGGGGCAAAACATTCAATCTTCCTGCATGGGGTTTCTTTGCCTTCTATGGTCTCCTCTCACATTTATTTATTCATTCAAAAATATCTTTTACCCCCTCCAGTGTGCATTTGGAATACAGACATGCATGCCATAAGCTCTGCCCTCCAGGCACTCAGTTAATAGGGAAGAAAGACACACATACAGGAAATTATAATAGTGTGATGTGTATTACATTAGAGGAAATATTTGGTTTTATGGGAGACCATAGATGCCTCCTCTAACCCAGCCTGGGATCCTGGGATGGGGACAGATCACCAGATGTCAATAAGGACTTATTGAAAGAAATGATCTTTGAACTGGGTTTTGAAGTATATGCAGGAGTTCACCAGAGAGATTATGGATGTGGGAAGGAGGGAAAAACGTTGGTGGGAGATTATAGCAGTCTTGGTGGAAGGTGTTTTGTAGGTAATGCACTGAGGTCTATGGGAGTATGGGATGCTTGTTATTGTTAGGCAGGCTCTGTTGGCCATATCATGCAGCACCTCTCATATGCCACACTAAGGACAATGAAGGAGACTCCTGGGCTTCAGTACTTTGTAGACTCTTCACTTATCAATCCTTGACCTTCCCCTCAGAGCTCAGCAACTGTGGAGAGTAGCAAGGTCACTCTTTGGAATTTTGTAACCAACTTCTTTCTGCTCTTTCTTCTCACCTTCCCAGGCCCTAGTTTTTCTGCATTATATCCCACTGTGCATCATCATTGAGAGTGAGGTCCCCAGATCATTGACTTATAAAGTAAAGGTGAGTGTCCCAAGGTTATTGTGACATGTAGAAAGAGCCCAAAATTCAGGCTATAGTCAACAAAATGGAGTTGATATATTAGTAAAATAGTGTTATATAACAAGTTTCCCCAAAACATGGCAGTTTAAAAAAACAAACATTTATTACCCCATGGTTTCTGTGGTTTAGGAGTCTGGTGTATCTCTGCTGGGTGCCTCTGGATCAGTGTCTCTCACAAAACTGGAATTAGAATGTTAGCTAGGATTGCATTCATCTCAAGACTCAACTGTCAGCTCACTCCTGAGACAGATTTAGGTCCTTGATGTCTTCAAACCAGAAACATTCATTGCATGGTGCCACTCACAACATGGTACTGGCTTCCTTCAGGGTACGTAAGTAAGACAAGGCAGCCATGTGGGAAGACATGGTCTTTTTGTGACCAGATCTTGGGAGTGATATCCCATCACCTCTATGAAATCCGGTGTTATTGCTAGAAGCAAGTCACTAAATCTAGCCCACACCCTAGGGGAAGAGATTACAAGGGAATGAATGCTAGAAAACAAAGATATTTGGGAGCCATCTTAGAAGCTGCCTATCACACTAGAAATCCCACCTCTTTTTCACTTAGCAGTGCATGAACTTAGCCAAATAATCTAATTGTTCTAAACCTTGATTTTTCTACCCACAAAATGGAGACAGTCATTGTAAAGGATCTGATACTTAATAAATGGCAGTCAAAAATAATCATGATGATGATGATGATAAGTGTTAGTTTTTCTTTCTTGCTTGCTGGAGGTGGAGGCCCTGGTGAGCACCTAGAGGAGTGGTCGTTTGTATGGAAAGGTAGACTGAGTGGGTGAATCTAATGCTTTTAACATTTACCACTCGTTTTCTACCAAGCTAGAAGAGAAAAAACACATTGTCGCAGTAGAATGGATGGCAGCAATAACCATCGTCTACATTTCTAGTACTCTCAATAATGAGTTACTTTCCAGAGGCTTCTAGCACATACAGTAGGAAGTGCAAAGTGGAATTATGGTGTGGTAGGCATGACACTGAAGAGACTAATTCTTTAGTCATTGGCCTCTCGGTGTGACTCATGGATTGTGTCTCACTTCCAAGAAGTCCTAACTATGCATGCACATCCAGCAGGGAAGAAGTTGAGGAGTAGGTGCTTTTTCATATAGCCTTTCCAGGGGGATTTCTTTAAATAGAGGCAGCAGCAATATTTAATATGGCTATGAAGCAGCCCTCTGTGCTCAACCTCGCACAGTGCTAGGTGAATCCTGTCTTGGGGCACCTGGGTAGTGCAGTTGGTTAAGTGCCCAACTCTTGATTTCAGCTCAGGTCATGATCACAGGCTCATGGGATTGAGCCCCTCATTAGGCCCTATGCTCAGCATTGAGTCTGCTTGTCCCTCTCCCTCTACCTGCTCTCTTTCTCTCTCAGTCTCCAAAAGAAAGAGAGGGGGGAAGGGAGGGAGGGAGGAAGGAAGGAAGGAAGGAAAAATCTATCTTGACAAAGAGAGAAAGAGAATCCTGTTTATAGCCCAGGCCTCCCTTTATGGCATCCAAAGGGATTTGTTCGCTGTAGCATTTCTGTTCAGATGTTCATACCCCTTCAGAGAAGAGAGCAGGAGTTTTCTTCTGATTCTCGTGTGTGTTAAATACAAGGTTAGCTGACCTTCCCTGAGAGTGACTCTAGGGAGGACATTACATAAGCTGTCTTGTCTAACACTCACAACAGCCATTTGAAGTAGGGACTGTTGTCATTCCATTTTATAGATGACAATATGAGACACAGTGATGATAAGCCACTTGCACAAGCTCACACAGCTAGTCCGTGAAAACATGTTTGTAATGATTGCAATAAAAAGAAGGTTTGGCCAGAGCACTGACCACTGGAAAAGGGTACAAGTTATACTTACCTGACTTTTCTAAGGACGTGGTTAGGTTTCAAGTGGGATTGTGATGTAGAGTCAATGGGATTTAGGAATTAGGTCTTTTCAAAGTTGTCAACGTATGCTGCTCGCTCATGACCAATTTCATACTTTAGGCTTCCTGATGACATGTCTACTAGGGCAGTACGCTGAGAGTGAGTACAATGATCTCTACCTTGCTCTACTGCCAACCAGTGAGAGAAAAAATGAGAAGCAGCAAATGAAACCCAGGGTTTAGATTGGTAGCGAAGGTCCCATCTCATCTGCTCTAGGGAGTCGGGAACTGATATGTATTCCAACCAGAATGCAGTACTTTGGAATAGTGGATGGGGATAATAGAACCCGAGGTATTCTGGCTGCTTTGTGACTTTGGACAGACCACTTACCTTTAAGCCTCACCTCCCTCATTTGTACAAATGAGGCAGCAGAGAATGAGGGGTGCATGTAGACATTGCAAGAAGTTAAGAGTGACTTGCCTTCCAAAGAAGCTTCAAGGCATGTGTCACAATAAAGGATGCTATCAGAGGGGAAAGAGCATGCCTGGATCAGGAAGTGCTTTTCTTTGCTAAAAGAAGCCAGGGAAACTGTTGGGCTTCAGGACTGTGGTTAACAATTCGTGCGTTTTCAGGATGGCTCAGACTGCTGCCCACATGAAAACAACCCCCAGTATTCAGAAAACTGTACTGCATAATAACTTTATTGCTTTTATCTTTTTCCCAATTGAGACGTTATTGTATTATGGATGAGAACTCAGTGGGCATCAGAAATCCCAGCCTCTATCTCATTCATCCACCAGATAGATATCCAGTCTACTCTGTGCCTGGTAGTGTGGGGCTACAGCAGTAAGACAGAGGGTTATAGTCCTGCCTTCGGAAAGCTTACACTCCCATGGGGAATCAAGTACACAGTGAGACACACTTGGCTGCTGGATAGCAGAGAGAATGGCAGAAACACTGCTTAGAGACATTTGCCCCAAATTACCTGGAGGTAGTTCTTAAAAGATAAATTAACCAGAGATGGGGCACCTGGGTGGCTCAGTTGGTTAAGCGACTGCTTTCAACTCAGGTCATGATCCTGGAGACCCCGGATCGAGCCCCACATCGGGCTTCCTGCTCCGCGGGAGGCCTGCTTCTCCCTCTTTCAGTCCCTCTGCTTGTGTTCCCTCTCTAGCTGTGTTTCTCTCTGTCAAATAAATAAATAAAATCTTAAAAAAAAAAAAAAGATAAATTAACCAGAGGAAGATAGTGGCATTCCAAGCAAGTGGAACCTCATGAACTAAGATGTGGAGTAAAGTAAAGCTATGGGGTCCGAGAAGCTGTCAAAAGTTCTGGACAGTCAGAACCAAGAGCGTGTGTCTGTCTGTGCTGAGGGGGGAGGTGGTAGGGACACAGAGAGAAGCAGAGAAGAATGAGGAGAAACAGAGGCAGGCAAGTAGAAGCAGTAAGGTGGAAGAGGTAAGCAGGGACCAACCAAGGCAAGAAAGATGCTTACAAATCATATTCAAGAGTCTGAACTTATATCTGGGAGGCAATGGGCATACCATTGAAAGATTTCAGAGACACCTTGGCTGGATATTTTTGTCAGATGGTTAGATGATCTTTAAGGTTCCTGTACATTTAGCACATCCCAAAGAGATACTATTCTATTTTCTTTGAAATGTTCTCCAGAGAAAGAAATTATTTATTTTTTAAATAGCCAATTGCATTTTTGTATTTATTCACGTAATGCATCAGTCTAGCATTGTTCATCTTTCATTGTTCATCTATGGTGTGGCTGACGTCGTACTGGGTGTAGTGGGGATTCCACTGTGCACAAAGTTAAGGAAGACTGCCAGAGACTCATAATTGTCCTGCACAATAAATAAGATGGCAAAAGATAGATTATTGATTGACTGATTGATCGATTGATTTTGGAGTCAGGTATTCTAGATATGTGACCTTGATTCATCTGAGCCTCAGTGTCTGTATCTATAAAATTTGGATAATAATAACACTCTTTCAAGTCATTGAGAATATCGGAGAAGATAGTACAGGTGAAAAACTTAATCTAATGACCAGCATATGATAAGAACTTACAAGTAACTAGCTGTTAACATCATTCTCAGTAGTAATAATAGTAGTAGTGGTTGTACTGGTACCTTCTGAAGTTGGCAGGAAGAGTTTTTTGTAACAGCAGTGAGAGGCTGTTACTACTATCATATTACCAGTTGCAATAAAATCTCTTATATTTGGATATCTGAAATTCAAACTCATGACAATTTGGCTTAGTTATGAAGTTCTTTTCTCCGTGGGACCAAAACCAGTTTGCTTCATGAATGAATAATAGAAAGTCTGGAGATGGCAGAGGAGATGGGGATTGATGGTTTGGGTGTGAAACTCTTTAAACTACTTCTATGTGTATATTTTAAGTACTTTAAGCTACTTCCTAGGTATGTATGCCATATGATCATTTGAAATGTGACCATATTGGTTTATTCAAGTATCTCCCCAAGTAGTACTTAAATAGATAGCACTTGATAGTTATTGATTGTAAAGAACACATTCAAAAGCAATAAAATAGCATTTCTTTGCAGAACATCTTGCCCTTTCTGGTTATTTTGCAGGACCTTTCTTCTCCCTTGCTTTCATTCAGTTATTCTCAATGAGTGTAATTTTACTAAATTTATAGCAATCACCATTTAATTATTTATTTATTTATTCAACAATTGCTGCTGTACCCAGGATGTTGGCTGGGTGCTAGAGATTAAGGAACTATCAAAAAGACAAGCCCTCTCTCTTGCAACTGACATCCTAGTCATAGATTTGGCTTTGGAATGGAGCAGTGATAATCTTTTGGAATTGTTTAAAAATATCTAGAGGTATTTACAGAAAAATAAACAAGATAAAATGAGGCATTGATAAAGTAGTAGATTCATCAGAACTAGGTCATTGCAAAGGATGCCAGACATTAGGACAGAATTTTTTATGACTTATTTTGTAGAGGTTTTCACTGAAATTGCACAAATGACTCTCTGCTCATAGACATTTGCATGTTTTCCCCATTAACACATGCTTTCATCCCAGCTCAGATCCATAAAATTCCTTCTTAGCTCCTCAGTAATTTTATACAAATATTAACAGAGAAAACTCAGTCATAGTGGGCATCTACCAAAAAAAAAGGCCATAGAAATTTGAAGCTGAGAAATATTTAAATCCAGATCTGCTCCTGCCTTGCTCAAACCCCTTAATAACTTGTGTCTGCAGAGTAAAAGATGAACTCTAAAGCTTTCATTCAAAACTGCCATATGATGTTAGCCAATAGCTATTGTTCTTTTTGATATTTTGTCTTTAATCCCCAAGGCCTCCTGAAGACCCAGGGGCTTTGGTGCGGATGGAAAATCATACAAAAGCCATCACCGTAACTTGAAGCACTGCCTCATGTCAGTGATGTGTCATCTGTACCCATCCTGGCTTTCCTTTTTAAACATATGGCTATTTCATGTATGTCATTCAACCAATATTCACTGAATGCCTTCTCTGTGCCAGACATTTGTACTTTTTGTTTTTATCTTTATTTGTTCCCCCTTGAAATGTATAATCCAATCTGTGGTTTCTCTGAGTCAAAATAAGCATTCACTGTTGGTTCTCCAACTGGTCCTGGCCCATTCATCTAAAAAATCAAAGTAGCCTTCCCTATCAAAAAGCTAGTTTCACTGTTCCACCGATTATTTCCTGGCTGTATGACCAAAAGAAAAGACTCATAGTAGGAAGAGGCAGGAGCTCTTTATATAGATTTATTATCCACATGCCTAGCAGACATTATCTGTCTTTACTTCAAAGCACCTGCGTTTATACTGTAGGTGCTAATAAATCTGGGAAAAATCCCCACTATATTAATTTTGAAAATACCTTCCTAAATTTACATAATTTATTTGGAAGCAAAATTGTTAGGAGAACGAAATCCTTTCTATGATCATTTGAAATGTAGGTGATTTTTATTCTCTTCTCAACACACATCTTCCAATATCCACCAAGACTCCTCTGTCCATTCAGCTAGCCAGTCATCCCATGATGATGCTTTTGGCCAAGCCTTGTTCTACAGATTGGGACCAAGACTAAGACTCAGACATGAGCTCTTGCTCTCAAGGGGTTCATGTTACAAGATGCATTTGGGGCTGCAGAAATCGCAGGTCCACTAAAGGATTTGGATATCTGAGCCTGGACACCAGACAGTGGCATTTATCAGTGAATCATTTGTTATAACATCAGAGACCTACTCCTCTGTCTTGAGTCTAGAACATAATGGAAGTACCCTGGCCTGAAATTTTGTCTTAGTACTGCTGTAATCACTCTGAAATGCAAATGGTGCTGGACACATATGAGGTGAGTGAAAAGCATTTGAGAAATTGAATTGGGTTGGACTTCGTTTGCTTTGTCAGTGATTTGAGATTACAATAAGTGACATATTTATTTTAACTTTTAAGGTCTGAACCAATTGAGAAATAAGACAAAAGAGATGACAGATGTAAAAACAATATCCATAATTCTGGTACAAACAGTTATTGGAGAACATGGCTTGTATCTACAGCTATCCATGGCTTTCCTAATATTAAATCCAAGAACATGTAGACCAACCTACCCAGTCATCAGTGTTGCCCACGTTCCGTTTAGGACAGGGTCTGCCCTTGGAGAAGCTGAGCAGAACATGCATTCTTTGTAGGGCTGATACCTACAAGAAAAGGAAGACGACAGGGCTGGGCTATACATGGCCAATTTCTCCTTTTGAACTTGAAACTCTAGTAAGATTTCTCACTACTCTGCTTCCTCCAGGTAGAGTGAATGAAGAAGGAGAGAGATGAGGAGGATCGCCTTATGGGGATTCCTCCACAAGGGAGAACCCTCAGGAGTCTTGGAAAAACATTCCCTTGGCAACATCAGTTCTCTGTTGATTTGGAACACACTTCTTACCAACTCCCTGCTCGTGTTCTTCATCTTTTATTTTAGCTTCTTCTAAAAGGCCTGAGTCTTTAATTCTTACAACTCAGAACTTTCTTCCTTCTTGTCTGTTTTCTTTTGTCTACACCTTCTGCCTATGGCCTCATTCCTTCTCCTGGATCATATCTGCCTGGTTTGGCTCCTAATCCCAGTCTACCTGATCAGCCCTGTCTTCCAGCTATTGGAGACATGATGTGGTGAATGAACACATTAATCATGTGGCAACTGTGGCAAGCACTGCTGTGGACATTCGAGCTGTGCAGGTGGTGGAGATAGATGTGGTCCCTTGCCTTATGGAATTTTTGGACAACCAGGATATAGAGAGAGGCAGCAGACAATTACATCCTAACCCTGACAATTCTTCAGGAAGAGAGAGCTGTGCATCTGACACAGAGAAGATCCTCCCCACATTGGCTATAGATATTCAAATGTGCATTTAATATCCCTTCAGTGATATTTAAAGTGTTGATGAAATGCTTATTCATAGTATTTTTATTGTCTTGATTTTTTTGTCTTTTTAAATTTTCTCTACTATTAACTTCTCTGGTAAAAGGAGAAAAAAAAAGAATAAAATCTTCTCAAAGTTCTACATAGCCAGAAAAAAAAAAATCAAAGATATCCACCAGTGGCTTGCAAAAACAAGAGGGAGTTCTGGGGGTTATAAAACATATGCTTGACAACTGATATTATCCACTAGCGAGATATTGCTCATATCTCCACAGCCCGAAATTGCACGAATGATCACCCTGCTTATGAATTCATACATGCTTACAATGGCCTGGTAGCACTGGGAATTACCTTCTTGGATTCCGGCAAATCCCTCATCTCCAACAAATTCATCATGTAAAGTACCCACTATAATGAACCTTGGGTAAAGCTCAGCACTCAATTGTATTTTAACATGTTAAGTGGAGTGTGGGTAGTCTCAGAAATAGAACAGTTTGGGGATGTTAGAAAAGAGACTTCACCTTTCAGATCTATTTCCCACAGTTACCCAGCCGCTCGAGCCCCCTGTGGTCTCGGCTGTTGGAAACTGAAGTATCTGCCCTCTCGGTGGAAACGCCACGAGCGGAGGCTCCCATGTGATGGTGCGGAGCTCCCTTGGTCAGGGTCTGCACCTGGAGTAACGGGCTGGGTAAAGCCAGAGGAGTTCCTGGCAGCATGGAGGTGGCCAGCATGTTACCTAGCTGTCAGTAACAGTAAGTGGGAGTTTTTGCTTTTGTTTTCTTTTCTGAGAACCCCATCCATTCTCTTGGCAACCCATAGTGGGTGGGTCTGTGGTAACCAGAGCCAATGAGAGACTGCACTCTAGTACTTTATGCCATGGTCATTTTCAAACCTGTTGAACAGAGCAAACTGTAATATACAAACACAACTTCATGTCACATTCACTCAACCGTATGAGTGTGTACATGTGTGCATATGCATATATATATGGGGGTGACTGTTAGTGGGTGCTGGGTGCTCTCATAAGTCCTGTGGATACATACAGCATCTCACATGGAAGCTACATGCTAAGAAGACAGAGACAATTCAAATCAAGGAGAGTGTCTCTCAATATGGTCTGGGGAATCACTGGCATTTAAAGCACCTGGGGTACTGGTTACAACATCCCAGTCCCACTGAAGTGGATGCTTTTGGGAATAAGACTTGGGGATCTTTAGCCCCACAGGGTCCCCAGGTATAGTTAGTTGAGAACCACTGTAATGTGATAAATCCTGTAAGAGAGAAGTGCAGGTTGTCAATGGAATTTGCAGGAGATATACCTAACCAGCATAGCCTGTGGAGATCACAGATTGCTCCTTGGAAGGAGTACTTCCCGAGCTGGGAGTTGAAGAAGAGAAGTTATCCAGAAAGAAATAAAGGAAGGAAGAAGATTCAGAAAAAATGCCCAGCAGAGGAAAGCCAGAGAGACCATGGGGAGATTTTTCAAAACGTACGACCCTTAGTAACAAAGGGACTGCAGTAAATAGAGACCAGTGTGTGGCTTCCTCCGTTTGTGATGCTTCCCCCTGCAGTAGAAGACAAAGTTTTCCTTGGCGTCTTGATAAGCAACATGCATTAGTTCCATTTCCTCTTCCTGTGCTTACTTTTTTCCAATAATGGCAACACCATAGAAACCTGAACAGTAGTTTGGACATTTTGCAGGATTCAGAGCTCAGATCTGGAACCATCCATGTGCTAGTCTTAGGAACGGAATCTCTGGCCCTGTGCCAGGCACTACGGCTACCACCGGTGAAACGGATGATTCCACATTTCCTCTACAGAACCAAGGGTTTCCTGAAAGACTGAAATATCAAACACCTCCAAACTGATGGTCCATTTCTCCACTGGATGCTACACACTTCTTAATTTTATGTTTGCTCAGGATCTAGCTTACTGAGGTCAATTAAAGTCAGGTGGCGATGTCAGCTTGATTTAGTAAAATTGGATTCTTTGTCTGCCTTGGGTTTATCTCCTTGGGCTGGGTTGTCATTTGAATTTTATGTTTTTGTCCTTATTTCTTCCGACCATTTTTTTTTTTTCCTCAGGAATGGTTTTCAGTGCTAGGCTCGCTCTATCTGTTTGCAAGGAAGGTGTTTGTTTCTATAAAGTGCATGTCCCGTCTGATCTCCATCATCTTTATGGTCCTGCATTCTGTCACTGCAGCTCATGTCTGGCCGTGGTTTGTTATGTTTTGACAGGAGTTTGTTATGAAGCTGGGAATCACGTCTCCGGCTTTGCCTTCCAAACTTTCTTCTTTACGGCAGCCATAAACCCATGCTGCTAAAATGTTCCCTCTGAGAAGGGGGTGAAATTCTGATAACAAAGGCCTTGAGGGTAAGGAAAAGAGATGAGAGAAGGGCGAAATGGAGGGAGACACATTTTGAAGGGATGTTGAAGTAGCCAGGTATGTACGAGCAGTCATTCAAAGGCAAACAAAAAGAATACATACAAATTCCAAAGGTTTGAGAAGACAGTAAGAGAAAGACAGGAGCAATGTACCTAGGTTAAGCTGGCCGGCTGGTTTTAATCTTCGGAAACTTGGACAAGTCGGGAACTGCGGACAAGTAAGTGGAATTAGTGCTGGGTTTGCTAGAAAGGAAGACAGCATGGTGTGCAGACCATGCGCTCACCTCTGTAAATCTTCTAGCAGCCATCTTGGAAATTCCTTTTTGAAAACGCTTAGTCATCTTGGTTTTTGGTGTGTAGATGCTGGAATGTAGACAAGATTCATATGATCCTTGATGTGATGTCTGCATTTTAACCTCATCCACTTCAGTAAGTAGTTATTGAATACTTGCTGTATACAGTACCATAACTGTGCATCCCCAGCTGGCAGTCTATTGAGCACGCTATGTCCTAGTGTCCTAGGAGCTTGGCTGGATACTCAGTGTACTTTTTCTCAAGGTCAGTGCATGCTCAGGGGCATCTAGAAAGAAAAGAATATTATCCCCATGGAACTAGCCAGCCAGGCACATAATGCATGTGTATTCATATGGGGGCTGTGGGTGGGAGGTTGTAGATAAAAAGGACAAGTGGATCCATTCCCATGAACTAAAACATGGCTCCCTGGAAGAGCAGAAGTGAGATTTAGCCTTATCTGTCTGATTCCAAAGCCTGTGCTTCTTGTACTACCCCAGGCTAAATCCTCTCTAACCACTTAGTATGAGAGTGGAAGAGAACAGAGTCAGCTCATTTACAGGGAAGTCTGAGGACCTTTGACTTGAGCAGGCAGAAGGGGCTGTATCCCTGATTTCCCAGCCCTGGGAGATGCCTCCAAATCCCGACTGCATCTGTCACACAGCTCCAGTACAGTAGCATGTTGATCCCCGAATGATTTCTGGTGGCCTTGTGTCCCTGACCCACCAGCTCCACTCATGCACAGGAACTTGGTCAAGGATTTCTGTGGTCCTGACCCATCTCTTCCCTTCCTAGCACTGCCCACCATTTTCCATACATTAAGTTGGTTCTTCTCCCTGCACCTCTGTTTGGGAATATGCCTACCCTTCTTTCCTTCCTTCCATTGGCCCTCTGTCTCCCATGCTTTCTTCTTCTCTTTCTAGATTTTATTCAGTGTGTATTGAGTACACACTCAATATTCAGGTATGCTCCATGTTATTTAATTCTTACAGCAAGTTAATAATAATAATGAGGATATACTAATAGAATAACTACTGTCCATGGTTTAATGTGTACCCATGCAAAGCCCAGTCTGCAGATAACTATTTGCTAAGTGCCTACCACATCTTCCATATTGCTCTTAGTTCTGAGAATATAGCCAGGAGTAAACAGAAGCTCACTGCTTTGAGCTTGAATTCTTGCGAAGGAGCAGGTAATATACCAAAATAACATCACATGAGCAGTGATGATTGTTATGAAGAAAAATTAATTAGTGTTTGGGGATAGAGCTTAGCCAGAGTTGAGAGCATTTTGTGGATGACTCTAGGTGCTCTATACAACCTCCTCATGAGGCTGGCACTGTCCTTCATCCTCATTTGACAAAAGAGAAACCTGAGGCCAGAGTGATTAAGCCACTTGCCCAAAGTCCCACAGCAGCTATGGGACAAAGCGTGGATTCAAGTCCAGGTGGGAGTGGCTCCAGCTCCACGCTCTTGACCCTGCTACCTTCTCCTGGGGAGAGGTCAGGCCTGGTACGGTCTGGGAAGAGCAAGGCCAGAAAGACGCCTGGACCATTTTGTAAGTTCTTAATAGTGACAGAGGAGAAAGTGGAGAGCCAGAGAGAAGCCAGAGCTATGTCTGTCCAGACATAGGGATCCTGCTTCCAGGGCACATGGTCCAGTAGATGTATGGGGCTCCTTATCTCTTAGAAAGAGAGTCACCTCTCCTCCCAAAGGTAATGGAATGTAGACAGAGGCCATAAGTGTCATCTCCTCTTGGGGAATGGAGCCACAGCCCTCTCACTGAAAGGAGACGGGAATTTTAGGGAAGGTACTGTCAGGATGCTGGTTCTTGATGACGTGTGGCCCATGAGGAACATTACCAGTGTATGTAAGCACTGGGAACTAGACTGGCGCCAAGTCTTGGGTAAACCAGACCCATTCCAGAACCCGCAGAATGCCCACAGGCTTCCTTCTCTTGCTTGAGTCCGAAGTTTTTCTGAAAATCTGCACACAACATGTGAGACTCCAACAGCTGGTGCCCATGCGGTTTTATCAGACTTGGGTGGGTGCATTTTGGCTGTTAAGTCTTGCTGCCAGAAACACTAGGCAACATTTAATTCACTGTCAGAATAGTTGTTCCTTTTCTTGTAGACACAGTCTGAGGGTCAGAGGCACAGCCCCCAGTGGACTTCTGTGGAATGTGAGGCTGACCCTCTTTTACTACTTCTCGTTTCCAAGGATTTTTACTTCCCTGTGAAGTGCCCCTGGAATGCTGACTTGGCATGCAAATGGAGTCTGTCTTTCTCTTTCCTTTTCTTTTTCTCTTTATTTCTCTTTATTTCCCTCCCTTTGTTCCGTCTTTCCTTCCTTCCTTCCATCTTTCCTTACTTCCTTCCTTCCCCTCTCTCTCTCTTTTTAAAGAAGCATCCATTTTTTTATTGACTTCAAATGTTTATGAATTGTACACACAAATAAAATAAGGGAGAAGTCCCTTCAAACTAAATAGTCTCCTCAGATAAGATGTGTTTTTTTTTTTTACCTGCAAAACCCAAAATTAACCTTAATCCCAAAACAACTCTTTTGAAAGGATTAGTCTCTAATCTTTAATTATCAGGAGTAGAGCATTCAGATGTGAACACTCCAGATACGGGGCCCTAAAACCTTATTTTCTCCTTCCCGTGGTTTTGATTCTCTGGGCCTAAACTCTGAAAGTGGCTTTGCCTCTGTGTTAGAAATCTGCGCATGCACAGAACCAGCTTGAGCTTGGCAGATGTCTCAATAGACATGCCAAGTCCGCATTCATCCATGTGTCAAACATCTCTTAAGTAACTGTTTACATCATGAATGTGTTGTGATACTGAAGTGATCAGGGAGTGTTCCCTGCCTTCAAGGAACTGCAGTCACTGGAGGAAAGATAATGAAAATGGTGATTCCAGTGCAGCAGGGTAAGTCGCACAGCCTATGCTGAGAGAAGTGGTATGGCGGTGATGACTTTCAGTTGTGCTTAGCAGAGTTGGACTCTGTGCTCAGCCTTGAACACGCACGACTATGTTATGAATATTTGTAGCAGCTCACTGAATGAGTGACTTGTCTATTCCTGTTTAACACACGAGAAACTGGGGTGTAAAAGAGCATAAATCATTTTCCAAGGTCACCCAGTGAGTAAATGCACAGCCAGTAGATAAATCCAGAAGTTTCACTGTGGCACCCAAGTTTGTAATTGCTTGCTCAGCCAAGGACATGGTGCTGGAAACAAGGTAGGAGAAGGCTTGGGACATGGGATGAAGCTGAAGAGGGAGTCTAGGACCTGTGAGGCAGAGGATGCTTCAGGGAAAAGGTTTTGAGAAGCCCAGTGCAGGAAACATTGTGGAAGTGGGTGAGATTGAAGTGGACTTAGGAGAAAGGTAGTGGAGACAGCCGTTTGTTATTTTAATTCTGCACCCTTTCCCTTGACTTTAAAATCCACTCTAAAAGATCATATTTTATTAGCTTCTATTTTGGTGACCACTTAACACCTTAGAGGGAACGTCTTGTGCAATATCCAGTGCAGAGGGAAGGCCCCGTTCTACCCAAGTCTGCATCTCTCTACGGGGAGGAAATCATCTCTTGGCATTCATTGCTAAAGGTTGCCAAGCTCTGCTTTCTATTAAGTTTGAAATCACACACATTTGTCTATTTCTCTGGCAACATTTCTTCAACTCCATTGAATTGTGCTGATATTAAAACACAAAAATGGAATGACTTGTGGTGTCCCTGTGGGTTTAAGTTTGAGAAGGCCCAATAAATCATGTTGAAATAATTTCATAAGATTCTTGATGTTTGGCACCTTTGAAAAATCAAAGAATGGAGTCTTTCTCACTTCTCTTTCCTGGAGCCATCTTTTCCTTTAGCTAAGTGAATGGATTTGGAGTGAAAAATTAAAAACAAACAAACAAAACAACAGCAACAACAAAAAACCAACTGCAAACCATCTGAAGACATCAGATGTGGATGATTCACCCAGATGTGGATGATAACCACATGAGCCAGATTAACTACTTAATTTCACCATCAACATGTAGATAAAACTTTGAGGACCTGAGGAATGCCACTGTGCCTTTGTAAGAGGCACACATTGTGACCTGAATGGCAAAAACCAAAACAAAACAAACTTCACAATATTCAGTGTTGGTGAAGTTCTGAGTAGAACATGTATTACTGTCAGGGCCAACTGGTCACAGCACTTGGAAGGGTGATTGCTGGTAACTAGTTAAATAAAATATGTATATATATGTATATATGTATGTATATATGTATATCTATATGTATGTGTATATATGTACACATACATATAGATATACATATATATATATATATGAATATATCCCCCCTTTAAGCATCTACCCCGTTGGAAAGGGTTGAAAAACAATTCCTGCATCTCTCACCAAGGGAATGTCTAAATAACCTGTGAAGAGATGTACTCTGGAATATGATGTAGTGTTTAAAGTCAATGAATTAACCTTAGAACTCAAAAATATATATCATTGAGTGAAAAACAACAAGTTCCTTATGGATACATTTGTTATGATAACTTCTAGGTAAAACAAGATGAAAAGCACTCACAAGATGATATGTGTTTCTGTGGGGACATATATATGGAGATAAGTGTATAATTTAAAAATCTAGAAGGCTACATAACATACTGATAACAAAATTAACCTAGGAAGGAGTGAAGTCACTGACATTGGTGGGTACATGGAGATAAGTGTATAATTTAAAAATCTAGAAGGCTACATAACATACTGATAACAAAATTAACCTAGGAAGGAGTGAAGTCACTGACATTGGTGGGTACAGGCTGCTCTTAGCAATTGTATTAGTTAACTCTAGTGACTTAGACAAATAAACCTTGAAACTTCAGTGACTTAACACTATAGAAAACCTCAGATGAGTTTTCTCAATATGTAGCAGCTATCTTTCTGATAGCAATTCAGGGACCCAAAGCTCCTCCCATCTCCTGGCTCTTCCATCCAGGAGGTTCCATGGAATCCCTTGCCAAGTCTGCAGCATCTGATTGTTAGAGGTGGGGAAGAGTGTGCCAGTTACACACAGAATGATTTTATTTGTCATGTCTGGAATTGAATTTTCCCTCTTGATGTCTGCTTGGTTGGAAAGAATCAAAACAATGGAAATGTTCATTGGACACCGGTTACTGGGCAGCACTCAACGGAAAGGGAGTTTAGAAAGTGAGGGCTGACTCTATGCCTAGACAAAGATATCAGATCTAGTAAACAGTGAGTTTCTGCAACAGTACTGTGTTAATTTTTGGATGTGTATCACTATGTAATTTGAAAATTAATAAAAATCAAATTCAGGCATAAAAATAAACTGATGTTGGTTGATTACAACAAGCATTCTACTTTACCCCCACCCTGGCTCCATGTAGTTATGCAGTTTTACTTCTCCGGCTATCACATTCTTGTGCAGTAAAATGAGGGTATGGAATATAATCATGGATAACCTAATTACATTTATTAAATAATTGCTAGCATTTTGTATTATATTTTTTCCACGTATGTTAAGTGCTATTCATAATCACTAATCAGGAGCTAATCAGTATCACCATGAGTTGAGTTCATTCCTCCTCAAATCAGAGAAATGTACTAGGCATGGTCTTTGTTTTAATGGTATTTTGAAATGTGGAAATATCTAGGGGTACATTTAAAAATTTTCAGAAGTCCATTGGAATTAGAAAGTGCTACTGGGAATCACCGGACAGCCTTTGAGCTCTTCTCTGGCTCTAAGATTCTTTTTTTTTTTTTTTAAGATTTTATTTATTTACTCAACAGAAACACAGCTAGAGAGGGAACACAAGAAGGGTGAGTGAGAGAGGGAGAAGCAGGCTTCCCGCTAAGAGGGAGCCCAATGCAGGGCTGGATCCTAGGACTCCAGGATCATTACCTGAGCCAAAGGCAGCCACTCAATGACTGAGCTACCCAGGTGCCCCAAGACTCTAATATTCAAATTTTATAGCTATAGGGCAGTAACTTATAGAGAGGACCATTTCCATGGATATTTGTTAAAGGAATGAGTGAATTCATAAGTTGAATTTATGCAAAAGTTCATACAAAAATATATGTGTGTATGTGTACATAAGAGAGAGCAAGGTTTATGCTGAGTAAAAACATTATTCAATAATTGAAAATATTTAATAAATAGCTTTCTATGGGAAACTAGACCATCAATTCAGTACTAGCTGAGAAGCCTTTTGATCAAATTAAATATCCATCAGTATAAAAAAGAAGAAAATCATAAAAACAAAGATTGGAAGAATAATTTTATTTTTTCCCGTTATAAGTAGTATGAACTGATCTCAAATCAGCTTATAGTACTTCCCTTAATCCTAGAGTTGTTCCCCCAAAAATTCAGGGAAAAAAAAAAGAAAATCTGCTATTTCGCTCACCATTTAATACTTTTTCCTGGAAGTTCTCTTCTAACCATTGCAATAGGATGAGAAAGTAATGGTATAAATGTATTGGGAATAAAAGAGGAACAAAACTCTCCATATTTGGGAATGAGAGATTTCTTCACTTAGAAGACTTGCAAAAGTCTTCCTAAAAACTGTTAAAATTAATAAGAACATTCTATTAAGTGTGTTCCAAATAGAAATATAATGAAAAATTGCATTATCCATTCAGCATAACTAAAATATTTAAGAATTTTCTTAACAAGAAATGTTAGCTATTTGTATTAGGGAACTACAGAATTATTTTGTGGTAGAGATATAGACCTAAATGAAAAAAACATTTCATGTTCCTGTATGGGAAATTGGGTATTTTAAAAATACCAACTCTTTCTTAGTAAATCAAATTGAATTTAAATTAACCTCTTTCCAACCTTGAAGTTAGGGAGAAGGGAGAATTTGACAAAGCTATCATAAGGTTCATCTTGAAGAATAGAATATCATTAGGAAAATGTTGAAATAAAAAGTATATAGAGGGCTGAAAAAACCCATTAGATGTAAACTGCATGCTGAAGTTTGGATAACTAAAAGAATATCGTACTGTCATCAGAAAATAGTGAGACAAGTCTATGTAATGGAGTTCATCCAGACAAGATCATCTAAGATACAAATACATAATATCTGGTCTAGGCAGCAGTCCAAATGATGGGAAATGCATGATGCTCCCTAACGTATGCCATTCCCTCGGCCCCCTGTGCCTGATTGATGTCTATTCATCCTTTAGTTTAGATCTTACTCTAACAGTTATTGACCCTATACCAGACCATAGGGCATCAGTAACTAGAGCATGGCCTTATTCTGCAAATCAGTAAAGGATTTTAATTTCATATCCAAAGGACATTGACTCATGGTAAGAGGTCCAGCCATGGCTGAACCATGATCCCTGCCCTATGCTATGATCAGTACTTCGGATAAAGGGATAAAAGAGTTTTGCCCACAATGACAAATGACATCTGAGAGAAATACCTGTGTACAGCTGACAGCATCAGAACCCAGTAATACCCGAATATGCCAAAATACTTGCCGAATTAAATAAGATGAAAGGAGCCACACTTACCTATAAGTTTCTAGAACTTGATTAGATGCTCCTTAAGAGCAAGATAGGGTCTACTGTGGTTGTCATTATTCCTCCCACATCTAGTGCAAGGTGCTCCACTAAAGTATTAGTCCAGTTATTAAAGTGTTTGGTAGGTAGAAAATGGAAGGAAAAAAAACACTTATTAGATTTTTGGGAGGATCACATATTTTTTTATAGAGTTCTGAGATTTTGTTGGCAGGTGAATAATACATTTAAGCATAGAATATCGGGTGTCTCCATGGCTCGGTGGGTTAAGCCTCTGACTTCAGCTCATGTCATGACCTCAGGGTCATGGGATCGAGACCTGTGAGGGGCTCCCAGCTCAGTGGCAGAGTCTGCTTGTCCCTTTCCCTCTGTTCCTCCCTCTGCTCCTGCTTACACACTCTCTCCCTCTCTCTCTCTCTCTCTCTCAAATAAATAATAAAATATTTTTTAAAAAAGAAGAAGAATAGAATATGTTCGTTGGCTCTTATCCTTGAGTAAAATTTTCCAGTGAGATCTCATTGCACTAATTGCAAGCCATTTGTCATGGCCTAGAAAGTTCCACATAATCTGGTTCTGCCTCTTTTTTTCTGAGCTCATTTGTTATCTCATTCTCCTGACTGTGCACCTGCCACACTGCCTTCTTTCTGGTACTATGACACATCAAGCTCATTCAAACCAAACTCATTCCTGTACTAGGGCTTTTGCCCTTGTGCTGGCACCCTCCTGCTGGGCCTGGACCATTTTATTCCCTGATCTTCACATGGCCCTGTGCAATCAGGGATCAACTCCATTAACACCTCCTCACTACAACCTTCCAGGCCAGCCCGTCTAGTCTATTCTGCTTCTTCACTTACCTGCTGTTAGTGTCCAGCCTTAGAACAATGTCTGGCCCATAGCTGGTACTTAATAAGCATCTGTTACATGAATGAATCTTTGAAATAGTAAGAGAAGTATCAAAAAGAAGATATTTAAATTGAATTGCTTTGGTTGAGAAAAAAGTAAAAGGTTTTGGCATTAAAAGATATGTTAATAAAAGATTTCAAATGTCAACTTATGAAAGGAAAGTTCATTTGGCCTGCTTTCCCTTCAAAACAAAGGAATTTTCTTTGAATCTCTATCACCCTTATTTGATTTCAACCCTGTTTATTTCCTTTGTTTTGGCTCTTTATAATGGTTATTTACTATAAATGAAATCACCAGTATTGTTTGATTCACTACTAGGAGCATCTCCATTTACATGTTATCATAATGTATTCACTGATTTCAGGATACACCTAAGTTTAATTTTAATGAATCATTGTGTTTGTTATTTGTCTCATTAGTATTTCCATGTGGATTTCTGAGGTACTGCAGCCTTAGAACAACTATATAAAACCACCTCGATTCAGACAACCAATTTATCCTTACCATATTTACAAAAAAAAAGTTTTTAAAACTATAGTAATTAATGATTTTATTATAGCAAAACTTTGCATAATTAAAAACACAAATGTGTGGTTGTATGGTTTTCTCTTTCCAAAGAGGAGAAAAATCATTAGTTAAGTAATTGCCAAGTATTAAGTGGCACTAATACTAATACATCCTCTTGTTCCACATTTTAATTACTGTCCTCAACCTTTTTCATTTTTTAAGTGAATTGTCTTTGAAGGATAGAAACAGGCATTTGGAATAATAAATGATCACCCCAAATCAAAAAAGTCATAACATTAGTATTTTCTCAAAGGACTTGGAGAACTTCAGAGCACTTAAGATCTGCACATTAGAACTGCTATTTGGCAAAGGTGTTTACACTTAATACGCTATCAAAGAATTAGTCTCAAGGTAAGGAGCAATTTGCTATGTTGACTTACCTAGAAGTATTCAAGTATGTCTATTTCACTACAAACTCACCAGGTTTTTCTTTTTAATCTTTTCATTATTATTTTATTTTGTACTTTGATTACTGGTTTGAACATTTTCCCATATGATTATCTTGTGCTGGTAATCTCTTTCATGTGAACTACCTGTACACATTCTTCAGAGTTTAAGAAATCATTCCATAATGAATAGAATGAAATGCTCCACAGATGCACAGTAGTTTATATTTTCTTAATGATTAGTTCTCAGTATGGCCATTTGGTTTCTAAATAGGGGAAAATCAGCTAGCATCTACAAGTATCCTGTAGATATCCTAATATCCACAAGTATCACTTATGAGAAAAAATAGGAGTTAGATACTGCTCCATAGAACCATCAGCCTATCAACCCCAATAGCAAGAACTTCTGGAGAATGGGGTCAGTGGTTAGAAACAAAACAGAACAAAAACCTCCCAAGGAACTGGAATTCAGAGCTTAATATGTAAATTAGCTATGAGTAAACGTTTAGCTATCTCTAAATGTTTACGTACAATGTAGAGTATTATTTGGACATTCTTTATACACATTCCAGGCTCCTGAATAATTTAATTTGTCATTTTCTTGTCTTTCATAAAAATATAGATAAAGTATATATATTGTATTGAACTTCCCTATACTTCATTCATGGAAAATTTTCTTGTACTATCATGTTCACCATATTTCTGCTTCCCAACTTTTGGAACTTGGATCTAAATGTGTAAGAAAAATGGAATTTCTTTTATAATCTACTATAATCTTCATCTCTATACTAGAATATTTGAAGATATAATCCTTTCCATGGGAATGCAATGTAGATTTAGATATATCAATATTTAAATTATTTTTAATTCCAAGGTTTAAAGTTTAAATGTAAAGTGTAAATGTAGCATATGAATATGACAGTATAGAATTTGAATAGATTCAGAATTGGTGTGCCTGATGAGTTAGGGGACCACCATATCTAACTCTGAAACATTCACTGATTTAAAGTTGTGTCTATTAGGCTGTGTAGTGTGGTAGCATGCTATACTAAATTAAAAAGGACATTTTGGCCTTCTCAGTGCTTCAAAAATAAAATTGTACATTGAAATCAGGATTCGGAAGAAACTGACAAAGAGTTCAATCTATTATCACATTGTATTATGGATGCATACATATTTGTTAACTCTCTTGCTAGAAGTGAGTGAAATACAGGACAAAAATCTATTTTTCTGTTTCTAGCACCTACCAAGGAGCTTTATGCCTGCTCTGGGCTCAGTGAATGTTTATAAAAGAAATCAGTGAGTGAGTTAGAGAATGATTTCCTCAAGCACATGTGATTTTTTTCTTCTGGTTATTTGTCCCCTTCACTGCACATTATCTATATATTGTCTGTCGTGTGTGTGTTATATTTTGTATATACTCCCTTGTAGAACAAAAACTCTGTGGAATAATGGCACCCAAAGATGTTCAGTCCTAACCCTTGGCATCTGTTAATATGTTACCTTGTAATGGTAGATTATCCTGGATTATTTGGATGGGTCCAATGCAATCCTACAAAGTGGAAAGGGGAGGCAGACAAGGAAAGCTCCAATCACCATCGCTGGTGGATGATGTAGGAAGTGACATAGGCAAGGGAAGCAGCCAGCCTCTAGATCCTGGAGAAAAGAAGAAAACAGATTCTCCCCTCGAGCCTTTAGAAAAGAACACAGCCCTACTGACACCTTGATTTTAGCTCAGCAAGCCCCATGTCAGATTGTCAGGAACTATGAGATAATCAATAAAGAGAGTTTAAGCCATTTAGTTTGTAGTGATTTACTACAGCAGGTTTAGAAGATGAGTACAGTCTCTGACACACCTTTGTATCTCCTTCAGCTACTGACACAGGATGTTGCACAAAAAGACTCTGCTATCTCTTGTAGTTAATTTTTTCTCATCACTTCCTTTTTCTTTTACATTAGCATTGGTTACCCCAGTCGATGCTGGAGTAGGACAACATTAATCAGCATTCGTCTGTTTTCAAATGACACAAAACTAACACAAACTCACTTAAGCAAAAGAAGCAGGAGGTGCACATCTCACAGAAGCAGGATCTCTAAGGGATGGAACTGGGTTTCAGTCCTAAATATAATGAGGTCCCAAATCAGTCCACAAAGACTTCCTGTCTCTATAATCTGCTTTCCTCTCTATGCAAGCTTTCGTGTTTCTAGAATACACATTTTTAGTGGCAAGACCGCCCTCTTTGTCTTTCAGGAGAGGATTCTAATTTGCCCATCTTTGTAGCTTAGGGGGTTGAAAAGTGCTGTGATTTTCCATTGTTACATTAAAAACTTATTAGCTAAAATTACGAACATTTATTTTATTTACTCATGGTTCTGCAATTTGGGCAAAGAACCCAACTGTAGGGTACAGCTCATACCACTTGACATGACACCAGCAGGAGGTAGCTAACGGGAACTGAAGGATTCACTTCCGAGATGGCCTCACTCATGCAAGTTGGTGCTGGATGTTTGCTGGTAGCTCAGCTGGGGTTGTCAGCTGGAAGACGTAGGTCTTCAAACGACTGCTCTAGTTGGTTGGGCTTCTCACAGGACAGCACTCTTTACACATAGTCACTGACTTCCCGCTTGAGCACAAAGTAGAAGTGTCTCTAGGCCTCTTTAAGATTTAGTCCAAAACTGACACAAGGTCACTTGTGTCCGATTCTACCGATTAAAGTGGATCACAGAGCCCAGTCCAGACTTGAGGAGAGGAGACTACATCCACGAAGATGTGAATGCCATTGTCATGGTTCATTGGGGCCACCAGTAGCTGTCTACAACGGTAGATAATGGAGTTTTGAGAGTGATGGTCCACACAAGACCATGGGCAAAATACATTGTTCTCACAAAGAGAAGGAGCTATGGGGCACCTGGGTGGCTCAGTTGGTTAAGCGACTGCCTTCGGCTCAGGTCATGATCTCGGAGACCCGGGATCAAGTCCCACATCGGGCTCCCTGCTTGGCAGGAGGCCTGCTTCTCCCTCTCTAACTCCCCCTGCTTGTGTTCCCTCTCTGGCTGTGTTTCTCTCTGTCAAATAAATAAAATCTTTAAAAAAAAAAAAAAAGAGAGAAGGAGCTGAACACAAGCCTCAGGTATCCCTAACAATCAGGTTCAGGAGTGCTAGAAAATACCAAATAAAGCAAAGGTACATTTCCCTCTAAGTGTATTTACTATATACTTTGTACATTTTCTGGAGTAGGAGAGGTAATTAAAAATTGAGGTTTAAAGTTAAGAAGTTGCAACCTTTATCCCTATTCAGTATTTTTTTATTCTGTGAATGAAAATGATTATAATATATAGCAGATACTACTACAAAGGAATTAAATGGTGGAGGATTCATGATGAATAAACTATAATGTGGCTAATCCAGTGGTGTTTATTTGCAGTAACCTTTTTAATGTGACAATTCCTTGGATAGTGTAGTGAAACATTTTTCACCCTGCATCTACATTTTTATGGCTTGTATTTATTCTCCACAGTACAGATCCCAAAATGTCAAATTACTAGAGCTGTTTTATGGAAATTAGTTTTAGGTTAGACTATTTGACATGCATTAAATTAGTTTTATCTTTAGCAAAGTACAATAAGGTTTTTTCACATTAACAGAGTTTTCCTTATAATATCAGCTTTGTGTATGTTTAAAGACGTGGTGGACTCAAATCACTCTTGTTTGAATTTTATATTTAGCAAATGAACATGAGCTGTTGGGGATTAAGCAGTGTTTGGAAAATGTATGTCTGAGGATTATTTAGAATGGAATTGCCAAAAATCCTGGAATATTTAATACACACTTGTTGATTGATTTTACTGCAATAAATACAAAGCAATAACAACTATATAAATTATTCAGAGACCAGTCATCCGCAGCAGAATTCTTTAGAGATTACTTCAGAAAACAGTTTGGCAGGATATTCTTTTCATAGTTTTCCCCCCCAAATCCATGTACAAAAGAGATACAGATCCATATGGAATGGATTAACATTGATTCTTTTAAAATGAAATTAAACATTTTAAAACATTCAAGTGAAGATTGTATGATCTTTCCTACTAAAGCTCTCTTTGGTAATTTATTTATCTTAAATATTATTTTTGTCTTTCAGGAGGCATTTATAGCAAATGTAAGAGATTTATTAAAAACCTTGGATCGCTTGAGAGTGCTTTAGTACTTTGCCTCAAAATCTGCACATAAGCAAAATTCCTGATATTATGAGTTGGGATTTTCAGTTTAAGAGGATTTAAAATCTCTGCTAAAGCAAGGGCTTGTTAGGTGTTTCTAAGCCTCATATATCAGAGAGACCCAGCTACTTACCAATCGTTCAAACTAAAATGGGGCCGGGCAGGACACCTGGAATCAAAGACCAATTTAGACCAAGTAGAAGGTATCAAGTCCTCTTAAAATTGGTCTTGTGGGGGCGCCTGGGTGGCTCAGAGGGTTAAGCCTCTGCCTTCCACTCAGGTCATGATCTCAGGGTCCTGGGATCGAGTCCCATGTCAGGCTGTCTGCTCAGCAGGGAGTCTGCTTCCCCATCGTTCTCTGCCTGCCTCTCTACCTATTTGTGATCTCTCTCTCTCTGTCAAATAAATAAACAAAATCTTTAAAAAAAATTGGTCTTTTGTTCTAGAAAGATATCCTGCTCCAAAAGCAGATAGAATAATCAGTATTTACATAGGTATGGAACTTTTTGTATATGCAGATTCTCAACCTTGAAGCAGTTGGAGATATAGTGTTGGAAAGAGAAATGTTTGTAGATTTGGAGTTAGAGACCCCAGTTATCTACATGTAAGTCATGTGACTTTGATACAGTTCTAATGACCTTTTTTTTTTTTTTTGCATAATAATCCTTTTGGTTTTCAGTTCCCCACTATCCTGAAGTTGTTCTGAAGATCCAATGAAAGAATCCCAAAATACTTTACACACTGCAAAGCATTACATTATAAAAATGTACATTATAACTACTATTACTAATAAAACATGATTGGATAACTGGCTTATAAACAATTCACTGAAAAATTTGAGTCGATTGACTGTGTTTTATTTTTTTAAAATATGTTTATTTAGAGGATAATGAGATTCAAAGTAGTCATTGCTTTTGTTCCCGTCATTTTTAAAGTACTAACCCTTACGTTATTGACTTCCAGTGGACACAAAATCTGAAGAGTTGAATGTATAAATTTTTGCTGAACAGTTGGGGATTTTATTTCACTAACTGCAACACAGAAGGGTCATGGCTGTTTATAAAAAAAAGAAAATTGCCTCCTGGTATGATTGATTTCTTGAGATGATTCGCATCCAGTTGGAGGTCTGGCAATGGTGTGGGGTGCATGGGACCATTGGATACTTCTGTTAATGGTTTATTTTTCTGTGTTTCTTTCCCAGCTATCGGCAGGACCCTTATCCCTCGTTACTTTAGCACTGTGTTTGAAGGAGGCGTGACCGACCTGTATTACATCCTCAAACACTCGAAAGAGTCATACCACAACTCATCCATCACCGTGGACTGTGACCAGTGTGCCATGGTCACCCAGCATGGGAAGCCCATGTTTACCAAGGTACAGGACATAGCAATATGCCTTGTGCTTCTGTGGGCGTATTGAAGGACAATAATTGCTTTACTTCTGGAACTTTGAGCTGATTTCTGACACTGTCAGCGCTATGAGATAATCTCCTTTGTGACATAGCTAGATGCTTGGCAAGCACTGTTCTAAGATGTGTGCATGTGATACAGAGAAAATATGATAGAGCCTCAAAATTAAGAGAGTACAGAGTTTGGCTGTTAAACTGAGGTGGCTAAATTAGAAAACAGAGAATCTTCTGTATCTAAAAAAGCATTCTCCCATTGTTGTGTGGTCAGTATTTGTGTTTTGTTTCTAAAATTAAATACTTTTTAAAGCTAAGTTCAAATGTTAACAAACGGGGGAAGAAGGCAACTAACTACAACTCAAGTAGTTGTAAACTTTAAAGAACATAAAAACATAAAAATATAAATGAACCTAGGGAATTCAGAGTTGAAATTTCGTTTTCCCAAATTCTGAGTTCTGTGGTTGGTCAGTGAGCACAGTAGAGTCAATAGTTGGTTGTGAGAAAATGAGAAACACAGGGGAGGGTGGTGGGTGGAGGACCAGATAACGTGGTCTTTGAGGCACGACTCATGGCCCTCTAAAGGATGTGAAGTGAAAGAAATGTCTTCTATACATTCTAGACTTAATGATCTTTCCCATCCACAGAAAACTGAATGTGGACTACACCCTCTGGGCAAAGAGCTTTCTGGAACAGTACAGACAATCCCTTTACGTCCTCTCTCAAGTAGCAAAATTAGTAAGAACAAATATTTAGTCAGAGAATCTGGCAAATAGAAGTTTATTTTAATGAACACTAGTTAATGCATTTTGATGAAGACTCAATGTGAAACTAATCTGCGATATTAATGACAATAGCTATCTCTTTTAGTTGAAAACACACATGACCATCCTCTATAGTTGAGAAGTTGAATTATCAGGGTTAATTGCAAAAGCCCACATTACAAGACCGAAGATGTGTTTGTTACTTATGCACGGTTTTGCCGAAAGAATAAAACTAAAATGCTTATCCTTTAAAGTATCCATTGATCTTGGAGCACCTTCATCTTCCTGGTTCGTCATAGTGATGTAAAACCCAAAAGCAAAGGAAATGGTGAAAGCAATGCAAAAGCAAATCATCAAATGTCATTGATTATGTGGTATCTTAATTTTGTCAATAGACATTTTAAATGTGGGGCAGAGGTTGGGTTTTTCTCTTTCTTTCTTTTTAACAGTTGAACAGAAAGGAAAGTTGCCAATCAGGGACAAAGAATATTCTTTGTAGAACTCTGTACTGGGAAGAGAGTTTTGTTATGTGGAAAGGAATGAACACACCTGGATGATGGTTTAATCTGCCCATGTCTCACTTCATTTTGGAGTTGTAAAATATTTACATAATCTTGTATCTCAGTTGGATAACACAACCTACTTCAAATGTTAGGAAGTCAGAACCCCACAGAGAAAGGCTTTCTCGGCTAGCTCATTATTGGGTTTTTTTGTTTGTTTGTTTTGTTTTTGTCTAAGCTTAGCATTATGTTTAGGTAATCAAGAAAAACACAGCAATACTTTATGCTTTAAGGGAAAAAAGAAATCCGTGAGAATTAAATAAAATGACTATAATGAGGAAGCTACTTCCAAAGCCTATAGCCATTGAAAATAAAAATGCATTTTGTGGCATCCCTTTTATAAAACATAAAATATTTTATAAACACAGTAATACAATATTTTATAATAAATTTTATAACAATAAATAATTTTAAAATAACATGTGTAACATTTTATATACACATAAAATATATAATAAAAGGTAGTCCTTTGTATTTTCTGAATTTCTTTCATTCCAGGCCACAGCTTTTTCATAAATGAGCATAATCAGCTGCTCTGAAGATAAAATGCTGTATATTTGGGATGGGTTTTAAATTTTTAAAAAATCCCATTCTTCTGATGAATCGATAAAGTGCCTTTTTTCTCTCAAATCAAAAAGAGAAAGTTTCCCTCTGTTGCAATTTTTCCTCACCTAGGAATGCTTCCTTCTCACATGGCAGTGGGGAAGACCAGAGCAGCCTCCTCCTGAAATTAGCTCTTTCGCCCCCAAACTTCATTTATTCAGGTCACCTCTCCCTCTACTCCATGGCAATACATCTCCCAACTCTCGTAATGAATATTTCCGTACTGTGATGAAAAATATCACTTTCTGGGAAATGCAGCTTAGCTATGTGGACTTAGTCCAGATGCTAATTATGCACATTTATTTTTAGAATATTCGAAAGCATTCATTTTTTTTCTTTTTACTTCTCCCCCTTGATGATTATTATACTACCCAAAGAATCCTTCCAATTTTTTTGTTCTTATATTATTTAAAAATAATCCATCTTCATATAATAATAATGTGAGTTTTTAGTATAAAACAGTGAGCTAATGACCTTTCAGTATCACAAAGAAAAAGATAGTCTGGAAACTGCTGCTTTATTTTTAAAGGTGTGCTCATTTTACATGGAATTACTTTAGCACAGTATATACAAACATATCACATTGTTCTAATTTAGACTATCAATACACTCTAATTCCCCAAATAGCATTTGACCGAGTGGTTCTGAGTTGCTTTTATGAAAATTTGGTCAACTGGTGAATCAAAATCAGCCGCAGTCCTAATCAACGGTAATATTTAATATTCCTCAGGAGTATAGTGCACATTTTGCAATTTCCTGATCCTAGGAACATTATAGATTATGGATAAATATGTAATTAGAGTTTTAAAACACACATTATGAAGCCTTTCTTTTCTGTATTCAATTTCAAATCAAACTGAAAACAAGGTTTAATAATCAGAAGAGCAATCACCAAGGTTCTCACAATCAAAGACCCTTGAATTATATTTGAGGGTGTGAATACTGGCAGATGCTGAGAGGAGCCCTCTCTGGAGGACACATCGGGTTACTTTTAGATTTCACAAACTAATAGTTACAGCCATTACCAAACACCCTTATCACTCTGTAAACATGGCTTTATGTTTTCTCTGATTTTGATTATTTATTATACAATTATTTATTACTATAGAAAAGTACCCTGGAAGTGCCCCAGTCACTTTCCCTGTATGAATACTCACTCATGTCTTTGACATCTTCCCTATCTTAGCCTGTCTGCAACATTAGAGTCTAGGATTTATCCATTTCTACCCTATCCCATCCCCAGTTGAATTAGTATGATATCAATGATCATTTTGCTCTAATACATGTATATATATGCATTTACATATGCAGCATTTCCACATAAAATATATGAACTTTATGCAATTGTTAATTTGAAAGCAGTATGTCTTGCATAAAGACCAAGAAAACTAAGTAAAACACTCCTACCTAAAAAGCACATTGTCTTTCATAACAGCTCCATGAAAATCATTTGTATTCTACAGAAGCATGGTCAACATTGCTTTACAATTAGTCAGAGAAAGAAAAGGGTTAAAAAGCTACCGGTTAGTTTGAGAAATGTTCTTTTTTAGTTCTCTTGTTCCTGGCCTAGTCTCAAGCTAGCACGTGATCCGCTGAATGCCTGCCAGCCTCTTTCTTGTTGATCCTCCGGAGACCATCTGTGCTGGGGGCATTGATTAGAGTGTGTCTGCTGGGATTACATCTTTTCTGTTGCCATGCCAACTAATCAGCTGATTTTGGTTACCACAGAAACAAAATGTCAGAGCTCACAGTACGGTAACATGAATTCAGCACAACAGAAAATGTTTTCTTAATTGGGGACCCTTTTGATTTTGGATTCCAAGTGAAAGGCAGCTTTAAAAAAAAAGGCCAACTTTAGATAAAAGCTACATTAATTGTATTGATTAAGAGGAATGGGCACAGAATTTCTCTGAAAAGAGAAAATATTAATTCTCCTTTATAAGCTATGTCTGTTTTTTACCATTTCCAGACAAGTAGTATATATATATATATATATATATATATATATATATATATATACACATATATTTTTTTCCCCGCCCTTAGACACCTCTATTCCATTTGCTGATTGTTGCATGTTAAATAAATCACAAAGCCTTCAGTTTCCTTTAACTTCCATGATGGGGGCAGGAGGCAGGGAGGCTAAACAGGTCTTGGGAAAAAGCCATGGATAAAACTACCTTGGGGGAGACCAAGAGTGACCAAATTCTCCTCCATTCTTCCATTTGAGGAAGTTAGTTGATTTTCACATCAATTCAGATTCAATTTTAAGGATTTCTCTCTTGCACGTGATAGGTGCTGGATAAAGCTGATTTCTTGGTTTGGGCTGAAAAAAGAGGAGCCCAAGGCTTCTGGAGGTTTTCCCTTTCATAGGCCTCTGACAGTTGGAAGGCAAGAAAGGTCCTCAACTGGTTTGCTCTGTCACGGTAAACAGAGAATATAATTTAACCTGACCTTACAGATCCACCAGTAGAATACCTCATCAGGGCTCCATCTATGCCTTCTCATTACGAAATTCTATTCCATAAACCCATCTGCCTTGGGTTTGTGGTTCATAAACACAAAACAAATAGATTAGATAAGAAAAAAGCATGACATTTAACTGGGCTATTATTTGTTTAAACATCTAATAATCCCCCTTTTTTTAAAAAAAGGATTATAGAATCCAAATGTCCTTGTCCTCTACTGTCAAGACATTTCAACTGTCACTGGCTAACTGTAGTCACCTCCCTTTTGTGAAAGCTTTCCCTGCAGGTGGCTTCTGTCATTCTAACTCCCTGAGGGGAATTGTGTGGTTTAATCTCCATGCAACCCTTTTCAAAACCTTGGTGAGTTAATTCCAATGCTAAGGATGTTCTAGAGGAGTGATCTGGGGACACAGAAGTCTTGCCCCACTTCCGAGTGCACAGCACTCAAGGCTAAGATGCCAGGAAGGAAGCTCTGAAAAACCACTCAACTGAAGAGGTTTGGGACAGGGTGTCTAAATGCTTAAAATTACCCATGGATTCTGCTAGTGGGGTCTGAGCTGGAGGTCTTCACCCAATTATCAATAATCATCCTATCGTGCTTCTGAGACCTTTGAAAATGGTGAGCGCCAATAGCATCTTTCTTAAGTAGGGCCCTTGCAACACGTGTCATTAACACTCCTTGTATTGGTATTTGGCTTGTTTAAAGAAAATACTAAGAGGCACCTGGGTGGCTCAGTCAGTTAAGCATCCAACTTGCTTTCAGCTCAGATCATGATCTCAGGGTCTTGCAATCGAGCCCCTCGTTGAGCTCCATGTTAAAATTCTCTCTCCCTCTCCTTCTCTGCCCCTCCCTTTCCTCCACTCGCATATTTTCTCTCTCTGAAAAAAAATTTTTAATTAAAAAAAAATCACTTAAAAATAATAAAGAAAATACTACTTTAAATTAGAGAAAATAGAAGGCACCTAACCCACTGTCTAGGACATATGTGGAACTCAATAAATGGTGGCCTTCTGTATTAAATTCCCAAAGAGAGAAATGGTTATTAATACCTCACAAACATTTTAAATAAATTACTAATTATGTTCGTGGAGTATAGTTTTAGAAATGAGCATACCCCCTAGTGAGTTAATTGTTACTTATGATCTTTAAAGCTTGTGTAGGGCATTGATTTCCAAAACTGTGTATATTTGTTTTTAGCATAGGAAACCTTTCTCCAGAAAAACTTGATCAGAAGTCCAATACACTGAAAGAATGAAACTGAAGCTGTTCTGGTCGAATTGAGAAAATGAGTGGAGATCACATGGTCTAAATGGAGACTAGACTCTTCCCAGCAGAACCGCTGAGACACCTCCTTGGATCCCTAGGTCTCAGAGGGCGCATTATGATGACCACTAGTCCGGGGTTCTGCATTCTTTGGTTGCATTCTTTTTATCTTTAGAGCTATCATTTATTGCCTTCCTACTATGTGCCATGTATAATACCAGGCAGTCTAAACACATAAAATCTTTAATATATTTACCCAACAAGCCTACAGAAAGTTAGTACTACCCTCATTTTGCAAATGAGGAAACTGGAACTTAAGGAATTTACTAGGTTTTCTCAAAGTTCCAAAATAAGTAAAAAGTAGAGTAAGGATATGCATCTAATACTTTCTGATGTCAAAGCCTCTTCTACTCTAAAGCAAACATGAACTGAATGATCAGTTGTAACTATTTAAATGGGACCAATAAGCTACCACTACTTCTTATTTTTTAGTTGAAATGGGATCAGTGGTGTCTGATTGCCTAGCATTTTCTCCCATTTCAAAGTCATTAACTGTGAAATAAAATAGGTAAATTAAACAGGAACTACATGCTCAAGATTATCTGAATATCAAAAGAAGAAAAAAGAGAGGAAGAGAGCCTCATAAATTCTATGTTTCTTTAATAATATGTATTTTTCTTAGATAAATACCACCCCTCCCCCCAAAGCGTGGCCTTTTATGCAAGCAGAATTTGTCACTGAGTGTGGAAGGAAGATACTCTAAGCATGCCTCTATTTTCCACATGCCAATACCTGATCCAGACTGCCTTGGATTACACATTGTCCCCCTGGAATTTGTTCCTGAAAATGAAAACTTTCTGTGGTTGGGTAACCTGTGGTAAATCCCACTTAAGCATGAATTATCTTGTTAGTACTTTCTCCTAGAGTAGGGCAACCATGATTAGAATAAGATTTCAAGCTTTAAGGATAGAAGGATGATGAAGACAGAGATAAAGAGGTGGGACAGTACAATTTTTGTGGGACACACCATATGCCGGAAGCTTTTGACAGAATGCTACAATAATACAAATTTTGTTCCCATATTTGCAAATGAAGAAACAGAGGCTCATGGAGTTTTGGCAGCAACCAGCCAAGTTACTGGTAGCTCATGGCCAGTAAGCAGCTGTGCTGCCGTTTGAACCCATGGATCCTGGAGCTCACGCTTGTCTCAGTAGGCCGTGCATAAGGCACTCGTGCCACATCCTTGCCAAGATCCAGCACTGTCTGAGGACAGTCAGGGAGACCACACTGAGCAGCTTACATGTGAGTTACAACAATATGGTATTCACAAAGTGCACAGCAAATGAGTATGTTGTTTGTCACTTCTAGGTATGTACAGAAGGCAGACTGATCTTGGAGTTCACCTTTGACGATCTCATGAGAATAAAAACGTGGCACTTTACCATTAGACAATACAGAGAGTTAGTCCCAAGGAGCATTCTAGCCATGCATGTAAGTAATTTCAGCACTGTTTTACTTCTTTCCTCCCTACTCCCCACCCCATTTATTCAAGGAAAAACTCCTGGTCTCTCTCTGAAAGAACGCCAGCAGTCTTCACATGTTGGGTAATGAACTCTCAATTTTGAGTTTTCTCCTCAACCATTTATTAAGCAGGCCCGTTTTCCCCTCTTTGTTTCTGAGTTTGGTGCATTGTGAGATTTTTTTTTTTAAGTATTTTAAACTCCAAACTGAGGTTTCCTCAATAAACAGTTTATACTTCTCTTAAATTCCACTGAGTCATTATCAAGTACTGCTCTGCCTGGGCTATTAAACCTCTTATGTATAACTGGGGAAGGAAATAAAACAAGAAGTAAGGTAAGGAAAACAAGTTTCCATTTTGATTAGAACCATCTGACAAGATGTGGGGCTCACATAGCTCAGATCTGTGTCTATATCATTCCTGACCATAGTTGTGGAGTGAAGTGGGCAGTTTAAGGTTCGTTCTGTTTCCCTTGAGCACAAATCACATGACATTCATTGAGCACCAACTAGGCGCATGGCCAAATCTGATGCCAATCTGTTTTAGAGGTAAGACTTGGTAGGGGCTAGCTGAGTGCAGTTCCTGAAGAAGGCATCAAAGACTTGACTTAAATAAATCCCTCTTCCATAATGTATGATGCAGCAGTTTCTTTGAAAAAGCTTCAGAGCAGAATCAGATTTAATGAGCCTGATTTTTAAGACACTGTACAACCAAAAGAGAATACAATAAGAGTAGCTGGTATTTACTAGGTGTTTGTTATACCAGGTCTTGTGCTAAACATATGTACACATTCTATTTAACCCTCCCAGTAACCCAGACCGGTGTGGGATCATTATCCCTGCTTTAGAAGTGAGAAAACCAAGACTCGGGCTTGATACGTTACTCCATGTTTCTCAGCATGAAAGTGGCAAATCAAGATTTTAACTCAGCTGGTACGGACTCCAAAACCCAAGCTGATGAACCATCTATCTCCTATCCAATTCCAGTCTGTCTCCCCAGATTTTGTCCTTGACCTCTCCTCCCCACTGGTTAAACCCAATCTCTTTCTCCCCTTCCCTTTGACCTCCTGCTGTGGCACCCTACTCCCCTGCTCCGACCTTTACACCTGTTTATATGCCCAAGTTCTTCTCTACTTTCAAAGCCCAGTTCACATCCTCTACTCCCCTTGAAGGAGTCCAGAGTAGCCACTCTTAGTGTTCTCAAAATAGATGAAGAGGCAGCAGAAGGGAGTTGTAGGGAGCCTGGACCCTGGAATGAGAACACATACATGTGTATCCCTGTCCCGGTGACCTTGGGCAAGTGACATGGTATCTCTGTGCTTCCAGTTCTTCATCTATAAAACGGGCACAGTAATAGAACCTGCCTCAGAGGACTGGGTTGGGGATCAAGAGCTAATGGGTTAAAGAACATAAAACAGTGTCTAGCACATAGTAGGTCCTCTGCAAGTAGCAGTGACTGGCTTTTAGCAGCTTTGGCAGCAGTAACATCTTCCCTTACATTTATTATTATCCTGTCCTCTCTCTGCAAAGTTGATGTGTATGATGTTGACGACAACTACCTGATGCCTATCTATAGAATCACCTCTTTCTGGCACATGGAAGGGCTTCCATAAATACTGGCTCTGTGTCCACAGAGGGCCCCTTCCCAGAAATTGACATGAGAAGTGACAAGCTCTGACTCTTTTCTGTGACTTTTGGGTTTTTGTTGAAATGCACAAAGCCAACTGTTTGCATGACTATGAGGAAAATTAAGTACAGGAAAGAATAAATTAAAGTGTCAGAAGAACCTCGGTAGTCTCATGACTAAAGTCATGAAGACAAAAGGATGTTTATTAAGTCTCTCTCTGTTTAGCTCCAGTTTACTTCTGCCAGTTAAGAAAGAGGGAAAGACACATGGAAAGGAAGAATGTCAATGAAGAGGTTCATCTCACAATGAAACCCAGAAAGAATTTTCATTATTTTTTGTAGGCCGCCAGAACACTTGGAGTAGCCCATGAAACATTTGGGGTAGCCCATGGAATATTACATCCCTCTTTTAAATATGGCAGATACTTTGGAAAATGTGATGCTAACCCTTACAGTACTGCAGTACTATAGGATGAAAATTGTTGAGAACAGCTATTTCCTGCCTCAGCTTAATAGGGAAGAAATTTAGAGTTACACACACACACACACACACACACACACACACACACACATAGTAATTTCATACAAGTGGCAAAGTTTTCAGTTATAGTCTTGAACTCCACACTATCAAACACAACATCATCCCAACTGGAAACAAAGGCCAGTCCTAAAGCCTGGCTCTACCAAATCCAGAGGCCTCGCCTTCTCTGCTGAGTGCCACAGACTTGGCAGTGTCCTGGCAGGGCTTAAAGACCCTCCTGAAGACAGGGGGGCCTCTCACGGAGGAAGTAAGGTTGTTTCTCCCAGGGACTAAAAGCATGCCTGACTCATTTTGGTTCTACCTGGCAACAGATCTTGCATCATTGATCCAAAAATGTCCTTGAGTCATTATATGCAAGTGTCTTCAAAATGTAAATTAAATTATCTCGAGCAACCTCCCCTCTGAGACAAACTGACAGTGTTGAGATTGCATTTCTTAGCAACTATAGCTCAGTCTGAGACTTTCTTGGCACCATCTTCCAGAGATAAAATATATGACTTTTTCTTGTTTAGGCACAAGATCCTCAGGTCCTGGATCAGCTGTCCAAAAACATCACTAGGATGGGACTAACGAATTTCACCCTCAACTACCTCAGGGTAAGACCAATGGGTGATTACATTTCCTGGTGAATTTAAAAAGTGCTTGAGAGGTGTGTATATATCTTGAACCAAGAAGTTAAGATGAGGTAATAGAGCAAAATACATGAGTCTTACATGTGTGTGTGTGTGTGTGTGTGTGTGTGTGTGTGTGTCTGTGATCAATGGAAGAGGAGGTTTAATTAACAAACAGCAAACCAAGACTTTGTCAAAGCTGAATTTCCTCTCTTTGTTTATATGACTCTTGGAATTAATTATTCAAAGGCCAGCGATATCTACTCATACAATGTTTTGGCGCTCTGCGCCTCATGGTTGTCTCAAGTTTCTGATGTACTGTTGTTGGGTTCACTGCCTTTGTGTCTCCACCCAGAGAGTGTTCCTGAGGAGACCCAGTGTGCTCTCCAGAGAGGGTCCCCCAGAGTTCAGCCCAGTGATAGAACAGACATTTATTTCTCAGTCTTCTTAGGGACTCTCTGTGTAACACGGAACAGATTTTCTGGGTTGGATAGAAAGTCAGTTTTAATTTTTAAAAATTTAAAGTTAGGCAAATTTCTCTGCCTACATAATAACTATGGCTTCTGTATTTGGTCTAAAAGGGAAACATTTGTCACTCCGGTTTGTGGTGTCGAATTGCAGTCATCATGTTGCAGGTAGAGGACATGGTTTCCTTCATAAAGCAAGCGTTATCCTCCAGTCTCTACAAGAAGTCAGTGGCTGCGTTCTACATCCCTTCGCCTCTGAGTTGCTGAGCTCCCTCATTGTCATTGTGCTGCCTCTTCTCCAGCCCCCTACCCATCATGGAGTTTATGCTCTTGTTTCTTGATCCCTAAGCACTGTGTCAGTTTGTGAATTTTGTTTTGTATTCCTAACCCTCTGTATCCAATCATTTTGTGTATGTCTAAATGCTGAACTACTTTGGGCAGGCTTTCTCTCTGGTGAATTAAGAGTGATTTGAACAAAGACTTCCAAGTCATGCACTCATCACCATGTGCCAGGTCCTGGGCTACAGAGTGAAGATTCAAAGACAAAAGTCATGATATCTGCCATCGGGAAACCCACTCCTATGAGGGCCAGACCCATAGAGAGAACATTATAAACAAAATGGTAAATAACCCTGATTGAAATTTTCAATTTCAGTTGTGGAATTATGGGAGTACAAAATGGAGAACTCTCAGAATACATCAGAGAAACTTTATGCAGGAGAGGATGCCTGACTTGAGTGTGAAAGAATGAATAAAGGTAAAGCCAGGAAGATGTCAGGAAGGACATTTCCTTTAGAGGGAAAAGAAGGGGCCTGGATTAGGGGCTGGAATTCCAAGCATGTGAATGATGCTGCGACATCAAATGAGAAGCCAGGAGAGGAGAGTAACTTAGGAAATCGGTCTTGGAGGAGCTGACTGGCTGGGCTATCAGGCCAGAAGCCTCTGAAAAGATTAAATATGAGCATGGTAGTATTCCCCTTCTGAGTAGATGGAGAAGAGCTGCTTTCCATCCAGCCTAGATGCCCTAGGTCCAAATCCAGGCACAACAAGAGCCAGAGTCAGCTTTGCTCCCTGCCACCCTACTTTGCCCCAACACTACCACCATTTTGGCAGTCCTGAACCAGGTTGTTCTCCAGTAATGGTTCTGTGGTTCCCACTCAGAGGGAAACTAGAGACTGCCCAGGAGGGTGGGTGGATAGGCGAGTGCTTCCAGGCAGGGTAGTTAGAGCTAGGTTCTTCCAAACTTCCAGGCTCTGCATTTAGAGCTGCTCCTGTGGAGCCACTGCTGTAGTGGGAGTGGATAGCAAGGCCTGGAGAAGTAGAGGTCTAGGGCATGCCCTAGCCAGAAATTCAGAAGGTTGTCCTCCACTATTAGGCATTTCATCTTGTTAGAGACTGTGAGCAGTTATTTTAAACCATCTGAAGATGCCTCTCTTTAGGCAGATAAAGATGTTTCATACTGTGTGTCCTCAACTGACCCCACATCGGAATCTGGGACTTTGGATTCTATCCTAGACTTGGTCACTCACCCTCTGGTGAAATCTGGACAGATTCACTATTATATCTTTTAGCTGCATTTAACACAAATCAATAAATGCTAAATTTTCTTCCTCCTCTTTTTCTAGCCTCTCTTATTTTCATCAGTAAAATGGTGACTTTCACCTTGGGGTCAGCAAGGCCCACCTGGCTCCCATATTCTTCAATTTTATGATTTTAACACACAAAGACTGAGAGGATCATACTTTCAAAGAGGGGGAAGAGGCAGGGACTGGCACCAACCCCTCTCTCCCAACAGCGACAGGAAGAAGGCATGTGTAGGTTTGCACAATATGAAGTTGTGTTTCAAAGGCTACCACTTAAATGTAGTGCTTACAGAATGTCCTGACTTCACTGTCTTCACAAGGGTCCATTTGCACTAGCACCATTTGTGTGAGAGAGCCAGGCATGGAGAGTGCAACTACGTAAACTCAGTCACCCAGCCTTCTACCACTGAGTGGCTGGTCTGGGACTTGAACTCGGGCAGTCTGACTCTAGATTCCGTGAGCTTTATGCAGATCTCTGATGCCTTTCTAGTAAGAAAGGACAACAATGATATTGCCAGAAAATGAACCATGTCTCTCCTGCCTTGACAGGGGAATCAGCATCATCTCTCACCAGGGACTTAATCCACTTTGCCAAAAGTAATGACAGCTTCTTGTAGGGTTTCATGTGCAGATTAAGTAGGACAATCCATGTAAATGGCTTAGAGCAGGGTCTGCAGACAGAAAGCACCCAGTTAGTGTTCATTGGCATAATTGATTGAACACCCACTCCGTGTCCATCATTGTTGTTCATACTGGAACCATGGAGAGAAACATAGCATCTGGCTCTCTTCTCTCTCTCCAGGACCACCCAGCTCTCTTACTGGCTCAGCAGCGGCTTGCCCTTCCAGGCTCCATTCCTCCCTTTGTTCACTCCCTGCATCACTTATTCTTCTGTTGATTGGTTCAGGACTCTTTCATTGAGCCCACTCTGTCTTCCCGGCCTTGTGCCAGGTGCTGGGCCTTCATGGTGGAAGAGATATGGCCCTTTCCAGGGCTGGGCGAGGCCAGCGGAGTGTGGTCAGCCACTGTTCTGGTGAGGTGTGCTGACAAGGAAGGGCCTAGAGGGCTCATGAGAGCCCAGGGAAGGGTCTTCTGGTCTCCAGATAGAAGCCACCCCTCCCAGCAATAACTGGGCAGTTGTGAGCCCCTTGGCAGATCAGGGCTGAGCAGAACCTCACAGTCAGTTCCCAAAACCATACACATGGGCATTTCCATGATGAGACCTGGCCTGATTAGTGGTTACTAAGAATGACAGTTTTTTTGGATTAGAACTGGGACCAGAGATTTCCTTGGTGCTCTTAACATTTGATATTCTGCATGAGGGGTAACCTGGAGGACAGTGGGAGAAGGAAAGTAAATGGGAACTAGGGTAATCTAGGGAGGGAAACGAAACAACAGAGACTTTGAACACAGAAACAAACTGAGGGACTTGGAGGGAGGGGGGTGGAGGGATGGGAGAGCCTGGTGGTGGGTACTGGGGACACCTAAAGC
>PITA01001905.1:65220-177775 GCA_004023965.1 Spilogale gracilis | reverse complement strand
CCTTTGCTGTACAGAAGCTTTTTATTTTGATGAAGTCCCAGAAGTTCATTTTCGCTTTTGTCTCCTTTGCCTTTGGAGACATGTCTTGAAAGAAGTTGCTGTGGCCGATGTCAAAGAGGTTACTGCCAATGTTCTCTTCCAGGATTTTGATGGATTCCTGCCTCACGTTGAGGTCTTTCATCCATTTCGAGTTTGCCTTCACAAAGAGCTTTTTGCTGGTGAAGGGTTTCACCTCCACGTTGATGGCTGCTAACTGATCAGGGTGATGGTTGCTGAAGGCTTGGGTGGCTGTGGCAATTTCTTAAATGAAGTTTGTCCCATCAGTTGACTCTTACTTTCACAAACAATTTCCCTGTAGCATGCAATGCTGCTTGATAGCATTTTACTTACAGTAGAACTTTTTCAAAATTTGCATCAGTCTTCTCATACCCTGCCACTCCTTTATCAACTAAGTTGATGTGATATTCTAAATGTTTTGTTGTCATTTCAACAGTCTTCATAGCATCTTCACCAGGAGTAGATCCATCTCAAGATGAAACTACTTTCTCCTCTCATCCCTAAGAAGCAAGTCCTCATTGTTAAAGTTTTATCATGAGACTGCAGACATTTAGTCATAACTTAAGACTCTACTTCTAATTCTAGTTCTCTTTCTCTTTCTACTGCATCTGTAGTTACTTCCTCCACTGAAGTCTTAAACCTCCCAAAGTCTTCTGTGAGTGTTGGAATCAACTTTCTTCAGATCAACAATAAGACTATTTTCCTTTCTTACTATTCATGTGTTCACTATAGTAGAATTTCAGATTTCCTTTAAGAAATTATTCTTTGCATTCACAACTTAGTTAACTGTTTGGTGCAAGAATCCTAGCTTTTGGTCTATATCAGCTTTTGACATGTCTTCCTCACTATACGTAATCATTATTAGCCTTTGATTTAAAGTGAAAGATGTGTGAGACTTCTTTTCACCTGAACATTTGGAGGCCATTGTAGGGTTATTAATTGGCCTAATTTTCAATATTGTTGTATCTCAGGGATTAGGGAGGCCCAAGGAGAAGGAGAGAGATGGGGGAGCAGTAGGTCAGTAGAATAGGGAGAGCACACACATTTATCAATAAGTTCGTTGTTTTATATGGACACTGTATTTGGAGCCCCAAAACAA
The DNA here is from genome assembly GCA_004023965.1 of Spilogale gracilis. Taxonomy (NCBI): domain Eukaryota; kingdom Metazoa; phylum Chordata; class Mammalia; order Carnivora; family Mephitidae; genus Spilogale; species Spilogale gracilis. The sequence continues at coordinate 176,619 of PITA01001905.1, read as the reverse complement.
TGGCATCATAACCACAGATCACCATAACAAATATACTAATAATTAACAGTTTGAAATATTGCAAGAATTACCAAAATGTGGCACAGAGACCCAAAGTGAGGAAATGTTGGAAAAATAGTGCTGATAGACTTGCTCAACCCCGGGGTTGCCATAAATCTTCAATTTATAAAAGCTGCAGGATCTGCAAAGTGAAATAAAATGATTTATGCCTATAAGGATGTACTTTATTTTTTTCCAGCTTTACTGTGGTATAATTGACAAATAAAATTATATATACTTCAAGTGCTCAGTCTGATGTTTTGATGTATATATACATTGTGAAACGACTACTACAATCAAGCTAATTAACACAATCATCACCTCGCACAGTTAACCTTTTTTTAATTTTTTTTGGTGTGGTGAGCACATCTAAGATCTACTTTCTTAGTAAATGTCAGTATACAATGCGGTATTAGTAACTATAGCCATCAACCTATATATTAGATCCCAAGAAATTAATCATTTTATATCTAAGTTTTTATTCTTTTACCAACCTCTCTCCCTACTCCTTTAAAGTTTGTACTATTCCACTGTAAGAATGGACACAAATAGAAATGGCTTTTTAATCATTCAAATTCTTTTTTTTAATCATTCAAATTCTAATGTCAAAAATGGTCAATATGGAGACAATAACAATGAATTTCCAAAATTAATACTAAGGTTTAATTCCTTCGATGAAATTAGGGGAAAATTATCTCATGAAATACTCTGACCTAAAACAATAATTAACAAATAAAATTTAAAAAACAAAACAATTAATTCAACAAATATTCATTGATCATTTCCAGTGGTCCAGACACTTATAAAAGCAATGAACATATAATAATGAACAGTACACAGTCCATGTTTCTTCGAAGCTTGTTCTTAGGAGAAAGTCTCTGTTGGATGGAGATGAGACACTGAGATGATAATTTACAAGTAAATAAAACAAGATCAGGTAGTGAGAAGTATAAAGGAAACATTAAAATTATATATTGTAATAGATTCCCTTGGCTAAAAACCTTTAACAACACCCAAGCTCAAACCAAAAAAGCCTACCAGTATATAGTCTCGGAAATAATAGACATGTATTATAACTTAGAAAAAAGAAAATAAATCTAAAGTGAACCAAGTTTTCTGTGTTTGCGTTATCAGAGGCCCTTATGTTAGCAATGATCCGATAATAAGACTTTGTCACAAAATTTCCTCTACTATTCTGGGGCAAGGAATATTGTCTTTCAGATTATTTCAGGCATTTTCCTCTGCTAAGCTATTTATGCATCAGGGTAATCTGTTAAAGATAGTTATTAAGGTTATCTAACTGTTTGCTTGCATTAACTCCATACTTATCTAGCAGCCTTTCCTTTTCATTTTGATTTCTTGCATGGATTTGCCTTTTGGAAGATAATGCACAATGACAAAGACTAGTACAATCTACCTATCAGTTTCTGTTGCAGAATGTCTTTTTATGATCAGTAAAATCCCATTCTAGTTTATACCTGAGTCTTTTGAAAGTTTAGGTAGCATGAATTAAATCATGATTAATCATCTCAGGCTCACCTGCAATTCTAAAATTTAAACCTTAGACTTTGAGTGACCCTTTCTCCTACTACAACCATTCTAATGGCCAGATGGTGTCACAGCCTCTTTTAAGAATTATAAATTAGCAACAATCCAGAAATTGACACTACTAGGTACCCAAAGAATACAAAAATACTAATTCAAAGGAATATATGCTCCCCAATGTTTATAGAAGCATTACCTACAATAGCCAAATTATGGCAACAGCCCAAATGTCCGTCAACTGGAGAATGGATAAGAAGAGGTGATATATATATACATACATACATAATGGACTATTACTTAGCCATCATAAAGAATGAAATCTTGCCATTTGCAACAATGTGGGTGGAACTAGAGTGTATTCACTAAGCAAAATAAGTCAAAGAAAAACAAATACCATATAATTTCACTCATATGTGGGATTTAAGAAACAAACTTGGGGAAAGGACAGAGAGAGGCAAATCAAGAAACAGACTCTAAAATCTAGCTGTTAGTTACCAGAGGGGAAGAGGGTGGGGGGATGGGTTAAATAGGTGGTGAGGATTAAGGAGTGCACTTGTTTTGATGAGTACCAAGTGTTGTAGGTAAATGATAAATCACTTGTACACCTGAAACTAATATTACACTGTGTTAACTAAATGGAATTTAAATAAAAACTTTTTTAAAAATGTAACCAACATTATGGTAGTAACTATTTTGCCATATACAAATAATTAAATCACATTGTACACCTTAAAATTACAGAATGTTAAATGTCAATTATATCTCAATAAAGCTGGAAAAGAAAGAATTTAAAAGTTAAGCAAGGGACTGCATAAGTAGTTCCTCCTCCCCTTTGTAAAATGTCTAAATTATGACAGAACTTTTATTATAAAGTAAGGTATATCTCCATCACATATTTTAGAAGACTAACACTCTTCTTTATAGTGACAAACAATTTGACTATTATTAGTGAGTGGACTTAAAAATATGTTGAAATGTTGACTAATAGCTTTAAAACAAAAAGTCAATATCACTTCCATTAATGCCTTTCTTTAGTCAAATATTTTTAAATGAATTAATAAGTTAGTAGAGGAAACATGAAATAGCTTACTCTGTCAACCATACTAGGAAAAACTGCCGTACCAAGATTTTTCTTTTCTTTTCCTTTTTTTTTTTTTTTTTTTTTTTTTTTTTTTTTTTTTTTTTTTTTTTTTTTTTTGCCTAGAAAATGTCAATAATAACATCTGCTGTTAAATATTCAGGGCTAGAAAATGACAAAGGAGCCCCCAAAATTTTCTCTCCATAAAACCAATGAAAAAGACCATAAAAACTGTCAGAACTCACTTTTTTTCAGAACTGGAAAAACAGCAACCCAAGGAGAATTTACTCAAGAAAAAGGGCTGAATCTCAATAGAAATGACAACTTTTGTGGCATTTTAACTTGTCCTGTTATTACCCCTTATGTGCCAGCCCAGTCCAGCTTTGAAAAAAGAGCAGCCCACGTTCTTGGTACCAGAGGGAGCAGACCAGAGTTGGAGCTCTTTCAAAGTCTCATTCTGAAAGAACTGTAATTGTTTGACCTCTCTTGTGGTTCCTTGGAAGATGACATCCTAAGCCTTATCTTTATTTCACCTAACGCTCACCTAGTGCTAAAACACTCTGTGGGGTAATTTGTCAAAAATGTTTACCGACAAATATTTTAATCACAGCTGTCTGAGGTGATAAATAACAGAATAAACAATAGGCTAACTAAAAAGCTTAAAAGGAAAAGCTGATATTCATTATGGCTTTAAAAATCTCTACCATATTCCTGGGAACCTAGAAAACCATGCGCATGTGCAAGGCCATGCACATCTGAAAACAAAAAGACCTGAGAAATCCCTAAGCTCTCACCTCTGGCTGACCTTGTGGCTCTGTGCAAGCAAGAAGTGAGGATAAGGCAGAGTCAAAACTGCCTGGTTTAGTGTGGAAGATGTGTCTTCACATGCATTCAGAGCCCTGGCCAATAGTCTTCTATTGAGAGATTTATTGGTTCCAGATGTTTAGAGAAATCTCTGTTTAGTAGTGATGAGTAAACTGAGTAGAGACTTTAGTGATAACACATCACAAAGAATAGAAACTTTACAGAATTCATTTATTAAAGTCATTAAACAACTAAAACAATTAGCAACAAGTCTTGGGGAGGGGACAGAGTGACTTCCAAAGTTGCACATTATATTATATAAAATGACCAGTTTTCAATAAAAACATACCACACATGCAGAGAAAAAGCAAATTATGACCTATACCCAGGAGAAAAAAGTAGAAACTACCAGAGGAAGCCCAGATTTTGGATCTACTAGAGAAAGATTTTATCAGCTATTTTTACTACGTTCAAAGAAAAGGAAATCATGTCTAAAGAACCAAAGAAAAGTATAAGGCCATCTTACCAGAGAATATCAATAAAAACATTTTTTAAGTATAAGAAGAAACCAAATAAAAATCCCAATGTTGAAAAATACAATAACTTAAATGAAAATTCACTGGAAGGACTTACCAGCATATTTGAGAAGAATCCTCCCAAATCGATAAACATGAAGATAAATCAATTAAGGGACAGAAAAAAGAATGAAGAGAAGTGAGCAGATCTTTAGATACTTATGGGACACTGTAAAATTTACCAAGATACATGTAATGGGAGTCCTAAAAGGAGAGGTGAGAAAATGCTAGAAAGAATATTTGAAGAAATAATGGAGGGCGCATGGGTGGCTCAGTGAGTTAAAGCCTCTGCCTTCAGCTCAGATCATGATCTCAGGGTCCTGGGATTGAGGCCTACATAGGGCTCTCTGCTTGGTGGGGAGCCTGCTTCCTCCTCTCTGCCTGCCTCTCTGTATACTTGTGATCTCTCTCTCTCTGTCAAATAAATAAATACATCTTTTTTAGAAAAAAAAAAGAAATAATTGAAAATTTTTTTCCAAATTTGATGAAAAATATTAATCCAGGCATACAAGAAATTAACAACTGCAAATAGGACAAACTCAAAGAGATCCACACCTTGACACATCATAATCAAGATCAGGGGATTTTGGGGCACCTGGGTGGCTCAGTTGGTTAAGCGACTGCTTTCGGCTCAGGTCATGATCCTGGAGACCTGGGATCGAGCCCCACATCGGGCTCCCTGCTCAGCGGGAGGCCTGCTTCTCCCTCTCTCAGTCCCTCTGCTTGTGTTACCTCTCTAGCCGTGTTTCTCTCTGTGTCAAATAAATAAATAAAATTTTTTTAAAAATGATTTTATTTATTTATTTGACACAGAGAGAGAGCCTGAGAGTACAAGCAGGGGAAGTAGGAGGCAGAGGAAGAGAGAGAAGACTTCCCGCTGAGCAGCAAGCCCAATGTAGGACTCAATCCCAGGACCCTAGATCATGACCTGAGCTGAAGGCAACTGTTTAAGCAATTGAGCCACCCAGGCACCTGTATTTTTCTTCATCTGACTTATTTCACTTAGCATAATGCCTTCAACGTCCATCTATGCTATTGCAAATAGCAGGATTTCATTATTTCTTTATGGCTGAATAATATTCCACTATCTATATATGCCACAGCTTATTTATCTATTCATCCATTGATGGTCATTTACATTGTTTCCATATTTTGGCTATTGTAAATAATGCCACAGGAACACGGAGATGCATTTTTGGTTTTTTTGTTGTTGATGTTTTTAGTTGGCATTTTTGTTTTCTTCAGATAAATACCCAGAAATGGAATTGCTGGATTATATGGTAGTTCTGATTTTCATTTTTAAAAGATTTTATTTATGTATGTATTTGACAGAGAGAGAGAGATCACAAATAGGCAGAGAGGCAGGCAGAGAAAGAGGGGGAAGCAGGCTCCCTGCTGAGCAGAGAGCCCGATGTGGGACTTGATCCCAGGACCCTGAGATCATGATCTGAGCCAAAGCCAGAGGCTTAACCCTCTGAGCCACCCAGGTGCCCTGTGGTTTTCATTTTTTGAGGTATCTCCATACTGTTTTCCCTAGTTCCAACAATTTACTTTGTCACCAACAGTGCACGAGGGTTCCTTTTTCTCCACATCTTCACTAACACCTATTCTATCTTTAATTCTTGCCATTCTTACTAATTGAGGAGACATTTCATTGTGATTTTGATTTGCATTTCTCTGATGATTAATGATGCTCAGCATTTTTCATGTACCTATTGGCAATCTGTATGTCTTTTTTGGACAAATTTCTATTCATATCTTCTACCCATCTAAAAAAATTTAGTTCCAGTGTAGTACATTAGTTTCAGGTATATAATACCAAACTTAACGGATAGAACAACTAGGTGGAAGATGACAAGGAAACAGTATACTTGAATAGCACTATAGATCAAATAGACCTCACAGAATCTATAGAACACTTCACCCAATAAAAGTAAAATACACATTCTTCTAAGCTACACATGAATAATTCTCTAGGTTAAACCATGTCCATAAAAGAAGGGTATTAGTTTCCTGTACCTAGTATAGCAAATTGACACTATCTTGATGACTTAAAACAATAAAAAGTAATTCCCTCAAAATTTTAGAGGTTCGAAGTCCAAAATCAGTACTTGTGTCCAAAATCAAGGTGTGGAGCTGGCTGCAACTCCTCCAAAATCTCTAGTGGAGAGTCCATTTCTTGCTCCAGCATTGACGGGTGCCAACGTTTTTAGCTGGTGGCCACATCACTTCAATCTCTGCCTCCATCTTAACATTAGCTTCTGTTCTTAATTTTGTTGTCAAATTTCTTCTGCCTCTCCTTACTGTATTTGGAGCCAACCAAGCTAATCCAGGATAGTTTCCTGATCTCAAAATCCCTAGCTTAGTCACATTTGAAAAGACCCATGTACCAAATAAAGTAACATTTACTGCGGTGCCTGGGTGGTTCAGTTGGTTAAGCGACGGCTCAGGTCATGATCCCAGAGTTCCGGGATCAAGCCCCACATCGGGCTCCCTGCTCAGCAGGAAGCCTGCTTCTCCCTCTCTCACTCCCCCTGCTTGTGTTCCCTTTCTGGCTGTGTTTCTCTCTGTCAAATAAAATATTTTTTTTAAAAAAAAGTAACATTTACCAGTTCCAGTAAATAGAACAAGTCTCAATAAATTTCAAGGGACTGAAATCATACAAACCTTATACTCCAGCCACATAAGAATTAAATTTAACGGGGCGCCTGGGTGGCTCAGTTGGTTAAGCAACTGCCTTCAGCTCGGGTCGTGATCCCGGAGACGTGGGATCGACTCCCACATCGGGCTCCTTGCTCGATGGGAGGCATGCTTCTCCCTCTCACCCTCTCCCTCCTTGTTTTCCCTCTCTGGCTGTGTTTCTCTCTGTCAAATAAATAAAATCATTAAAAAAAAAAGAATTAAATTTAAGAAATTAATAACAAGGAAATTTGGGAAATTCACAAATATATATAAATTAACACATTTCTAAATATATGATGAGTCCAGAAGAAATCACAAGGCAAATTATAAAATGCTTTAAGATGAAAGAAAAACACACAACAAGAGTGCCTGGCTGACTCAATTGATTGGGCATCCAACTCTTGATTTCAGCTCAGGTCTAATCAGAGTTTTGAGATCAAGCCTTGTGTTGGGTTCTGCACTGGGCACAGAACCTATTCAAGATTCTCTCTCCCTTTCTCTCTGCCCACACCCTGCAGTGCACTCTCTCTCTCTAAAAAAACTCACACAATAAAACTTATGAAATGCAGCAAAAGTGGTGCCCAATGTAAATACAAAAACCCATATTAAAAGGATTATACAGCAATACCAGGTAGAATTTATCCTGGAAGAGCAAGATTGCTTCAACATATAAAAATCAGTAACTGTACTACACCATTTAACTAGAATAAGACAAAAACCACAAGATTGACCATATCAATAGATGCAGAAAAAGCATTTCACAACATTCCATATTCCTTCATGATAAATTCACTCACAAATAAAGAATAGAAGGTAACATCCTCAATCTGATAAAGCACATCTGTAAAAAACAAACAAAAACAGAACATCATATTTAATGGTGAAATACTGAAAGCTTTTTCTCTAAGATTAGGAGCGCAACAAGGATGTCCATCCTTGCCCTTGCTGTTCAGTGTGGTACTGGAGGTTTTAGCTGGGCTATCAAACAAAACAAAAGAAGTAGGGGAAGGAACAGGTAGAGGGTAGAGCAGGAAGAGAGAGGAAAGGAGGAAGTAACAGATAGGAGGGGGAGGAAGGGAAGGGAAAATGAGGAAGGAAAGGAATCAGGCTGGAAAGGAAAACTATTTGCTGATGACATGTCTCATTGACGGAAAGCTAAAGAATCCACAAGCACAGAGGGGGAAAAAACCCTGTTAGAGCTAATAAACAAATTTAGCACAGTTGCAGTATACAAGATCAACACATGAAAATGAGTTGTATTTCTATACATTAGCAATGTGAAAAGGAAACTAAGACAATTTCACTTATAATAGCATAAAAAAGAATAAAATACTTAGGAATAAAATAATTAAAGAAGTATAAGGTTGTACACTAACCTCTACAAATCACTGTTGAAAGAAATTAAAGACAAATAAATGGAAAGACTATCTATTTATGGATTGTAAGCCTAATGTTAAGATGGCAATATTTTCTAAATGATTTACAGATTCAGTAAAATCCTTAGCAAAATCTCAGCTGGCTTCTTTGCAGCAATGGGCAAGTTGATCTCAAAATTCACTTGCGGGCACCTGGGTGGCTCAGTGGGTTAAAGCCTCTGCCTTTGGCTCAGGTCATGATTTCAGGGTCCTGGGATCAAGGCCCACAGAGGGTTCTCTGTTCAGCAGGGAGCCTGCTTCCACCTTTCTCTTTGCCTGCCTCTCTGCCTACTTGTGATCTCTCTGTCAAATAAATAAATAAAAGCTTTAAAAAAAAATTTTACTTGGAAGTGTAAGGGAACCAGAAAGCCAAAATAATCTTTAAAAAAGAAGATTAAAGTTGGAGGACTCACACTTCCTGAATTCAAAACTTAACTACAAAACTACAGTAATCACTGATGCAGGGGATCCATGGTAAGTAGAAAAGGAGCGCCATCCCCTGGCGCACATGAGGAGAAAGGGGTGAGTGGGTTGGGGTGTCTGGGTGGCTCAGTTGGTTAAGTGACTGCCTTTGGCTCAGGTCATGATCCCGGAGTCCTGGAATTGAGCCCCGCGTGGGGCTGCCTGCTCGGCGGGAAGCCTGCTTCTCCCTCTCAACTCCCACTGCTTGTGTTCCCTCTCACTGTGTTTCTCTCTGTGAAATAAACAAAATCTTAAAAAAAAAAAAATGGATGGAATACCTAAAGGTAAGAGCAAAATTAGAGAACTCTTAGAAGAAAACGTCAGTTTCTTCTAAATTAGGTGACATTTTCTAGATACAACACCCAAAGCACAAGCAGCCCCCCGCGCAAAAAAAGTAAATTAGATGTAGTGAAAATTAAAAACTTTATGTCTCAATGGACATTTAAATAAAGTGAAAAGAGAATCCATAGAATGGCTTTTTGAAAGAAAAAAAAAGAATGGTGTATTTGAAAATCATATATGTCATAAGAATCTATTTACCCAGAATATGGAGAGCACTCATACAATTCAATAAGAAAAATAACTCAACTGAAAAATGAGTAATTGTTCTGGATAGAAATTTCTTCAATATGTACAAATGGTCAATAAGCACATGAAAAGATGTTCAATACATATACAGGCCTATTTATAGCTCCTTCCAGAAATGGCAAATTCTCCCAGAGAAATAGCAGCCCCCAGATGCTGGGTTCATCTTTTTAGATTTCTCTTATTAGATCTTGGTCTATACTTCCTGGCTACCTTGTGAGTACTCTGATGCCTCCAAGCCGAATTTTTCCTCTAGTTTTCCTTGGAACGAGGTTTGATCTGAATTACCTGCTCTGCTCTTAGTGAAAGCAGAGTCACCTGGTTTCATTTTCAATTTGGATAGAATTCCATCCCTTCTTTCTTGAAACCTTTTTCTTGGCTTCCTAGTTTTCCTCTTTCTTGGCTTCCTAGTCTTCCTAGTTTTCCTTTTTTCTTGGCTTCCGAATTTGCCTCTGTTCCTCAGTTTCTTTTGAATACTTCTCTGCCTGTCCTACCCTGATAATATTGATGATCCTATTCTAGATAACTCTTACTTCTTTCTGGACATATCTATCTTGTCCAATTATGAAGTTTCGAGTATCATCCACATGCAGATGACCAGATTTTTCTGGTTGTCATCATTAGCCTCCCAGTCTGAAATATGCTTTACTCTCAGCTAAACTGTACTTCTTGGAATTTCTTTAACATGACATGGCTATCTGTGTATGATACTAAAATTCTTTTCTTCTGCTTGAAATGCTCTGACTTGCTGTGTTGACCTGGCAAACACATAACAGTTCTTTAAGATTCAGTGCAAGTATACACTCCATAGTCTTCTGATTCCCCAGGAAGAAAAAAGTAGCCTCTCCTCTGTGTTCTCATAGTACTCCATTAACAATTAAAAATAATACTGTTACATTCATTTATAAACTTGCAATTGTTAAAAAGTTGTATGGTACACTGGTTTTATTAAATGATTATGAACACTGCTCAAAGTGCTTCCCCTGTATTAACTTATTTAATCCTCATCACAAGCCTCTGAATTTGGTAATATCATTATCTATATTTTACTGATGAGAAACTTGAAGTGAAGTAATTTGCCCTAGGTTATGCAGCTAAGAAATTGCGGGGCTTGGATTTTTAACTCAGGTATGCGACATCAGTCTGTAATCTTTACCACTATACTCTATGTCATCATACAATTATCATCCTCTCTATCATTGTTGAGAGCTAACTGCTGTGCCAAGCATTGTGTTATGACCATGATTTCATTTAATAACTCTATAAGGTAGTTTCTATCTTGTCCTTATTGAGGAAATTGATGCCTCCAAAGATTAAGTAACTTCTTCCTAATGTTCACTATATTATTAAATTGCAATTGTCCACTCCTCCCTACATACATGCCCTTTGCAATTTGGCTTTGTAATTTTTCTCCTCAGGAGGTATAGTCTATTTCCCAAGCTCTTAGATCTAGGCTGAACTTGTGACTTGCTTTACTCAGGAGAATGCACCAAAAGTGATGTTGTGGATCCTTGCCTGGGCCTCAAGAGTCCTTGGGTACTGTTCTCTCTCACAACACTGCCACTGCCATGAGAACAAGTCTGGGCTAACACATTGCTGCTGAGAGACCACGCAGAGCAGAGACAAGTTGTCTCAGATAACATCCTAGACCAGCCAACCTGTCAAGTGACCACAGATATATGAGAATGTGAGAGGTCATCCAACTGTAGACTTGTGGAAAATGGTTGTTGTTGTTTTAAACCACTGAATAGTAGTTTATGGTATTGTAGAAGACATAACCAATCCAGTCATTTAGCCAGTAAGTGGCAGCATCACACACACATACGCACAAAGATTTGACCCATGTTGTTTAATCCATACAGCTTGGTATCGGAAAGCAAGAAATACAGTTTAACCTGCATTCATGGTTTGCCTCATCCCATTAAGCATCCAGGAACTACAGCCTGGCTGAATCCTAGCAAATGCTGATGGTGGTAAAGCAGCACTGACAGTTGAATAGAGACTGGTCTTGGCCTTTCCCAAGCCGTCTGCTGAATAAAGATCCCCACTGGAAGACACTTGCTGCTCTGGAATGAGTTGATACTATTCTCTTGTGGTAGAAACCAGGGTCTAGAGGACAAGAGGCTCTGTCAGCCCCAGGGATGCTTGCTCTGGCCAGGATGCAGCGCTGAAGGCCAGAGCCTGTGGGCTACACCTACCACTACTGGGATGTGCGCCTTTCCCCACTGCTCCAGGAAAGGTAAAATCTCTCCTTCTTATGTTCATTCTACAAATAAAGTATCCACTGTCTTAGACACTGTTCTAGGTGCTAAGGATGCCGCAGTGAATAAAACCAAGTCCTTTCCCCCCTTGAGCTTGTATTTTAGTGGAAACAAACAATATGCACAGATTGATAAATCCTGAGTGCTTTGAGGAAAAATAAGACAGGATTAAGGTGAGGACAGGGCATACAATCCAATTTGGATGTCAGGGAACACTTCTCTAGGGAGATGACTTGAGCAGAGACCTGAGTTAAGTGAAGGAGGAACCACATGCAGATACTGGATTAGTGATCCAGGGTGGGGACAGTACACATTCAGTGCTCTGGAGGCAGCAGCATTCTCGGCCTATCAGAGACAGCAGACAGCTCATGAACTGGAGCCAACTGAGATGGAACCATGAACCAAGTCATGCAGAAGCTAGTGAACGGGTCCTGGGTGGCTCAGTCATTACATGTATGCCTTTGGCTCAGGTCATGATCATGGAATCCCAGGATTGAGCCCCCGTGTCAGGCTCTGTGCTCCGCGAGAAGCCTGCTTCTCCCTTTTACTCCCCTTGCTTGTGTTCCCTCTCTAGCTGTTTCTGTCAAATAAATGAAATCCAAAAAAAAAAAAAAAAAAAAAGCTAATGGGCAACCAACAGTTAAGAATTTTATTCTGTATGTTACCTCTATTGATAACTACTATATACCAGCACATGATATTAAGTTTCTTGACTAAATGTAGGAAAATAAAATTTATATCATAAGGCAAGTTGTACCCAGTCATGGCAACATGACTCATTAATGAAATATGTAATTCTTGGGTCCATCTATTTTATCAAAATCTGTGTGTGTGTGTGTGTGTGTGTATAAAGCCCCAGAACCAGTACTTTTTTAAAAAAGAACCACTCGGGGTACCTGGGTGGCTCAGTTGGTTAAGTGACTGCCTTTGGCTCAGGTCATGATCCCGGAGACCTGAGATAGAGCCCCACATCGGGCTCCCATTGCTTCTCCCTCTCTCACTCCCCCTGCTTGTGTTCCCTCTCTGGCTGTGTTTCTCTCTGTCAAATAAATAAAATCTTAAAAAAAAAAAAAAAAAGAACCACTCATCCTTATATGTATGGCTGTGTATGCAAAGGATATACATAAAACTACACTATGTGTCTCAGGCACATTATAGTTCTATGTAGAGGACTTAAAGAACTTTTAACTCTAGTTAAGTTTCTAAAATCAGCCCTTTCAAGAACAACTCTCCATCTTTTGTAATTTAGCCTTAGGAAAAAAGATCAGTCTGGTAGTGAATCGTACATGAGAGTACATTCAGTATCTGTTGGGTGAGTGGCAAGTATCTGAAGAGTTTAACGACAAGTATGTTGGTCGTCCCATTGTAGAGGGAGGCTTTTATCATAGTGGGAACTGTAGAACTCATGGCATTTCATTATTGCTGCAGCAGTAGGAAAGTTCTAAAGTATATTAAGCACAACTTGCATAGGTCACAAAATATTTAAAATCCTTGATTTAGATAGGTGAATTAACATGTGCATACATCAGTGAGATTTCTACCCTATTACCAAATATTGCATTATGCAGAATCATCCATTTTTTTAAAAACCTTAGGCTAGAAAACTTAGAACACAATTTAAAGAGAAAAATTTATTGCAATATAAAATGCACTTATAAAATGTCCACAGAAGGCATGTAATTCTTCACGGCTATATAAATTTACCTGGAATACTCTGATCACTTTCTATTGTTATGATGGTATCACCTAAAACATACTGTAAACAATGAGTTATACTCTATAATAAACGCATCACTGATTTTCAGCAATCTTGGTTTAATAATAATTAGTTTTAAGACTATAATCACATCTATATTCTGGAATGTCCATTTACTTTCATGTAGTGTAGTAGAATTTAGACTATAATTGCACATGAATGGTACAGAAAAACATTTACCACCAAATTATTTTATACCTTCATGACAGGTTTTACATTCTTTCCAATTGAAAATACAGCTTCAGCTATGGTCTGCAACACAGCTTGAGGATTCTCAAAGCAGTAATTTGTGTATATGTGTGTCTATGTGGGCACCGATGGAACAGCTTAATGTGTATCTTTAGTAAACAAGTGCAACATTACTGCCGATTACTTTGCAAGTTTAAATATTATAGTCTGATTATTTGTAAACAAACAAAACCCCACACAAATACTCAACTCTAGGAAAAAAAATCCTGTCAACCCATTATTCTAATATGCTTTACTTAAACACACATTGAATTTTTGAAAGGTGCATATAGTACCTTAGATAATAAGGTATAAAAATGTGTTTCATATTTTATATTATGAAATGTGCATTTCTAATGTTTTATGCAGCATAAAGTTTTTAGATCAAGAAATTCTAAATCCTGGATCCCCATAGTTCAGTTAGAAAACTCTCAAAGTTATGGCTCTTGCAGCAGGTTTATCAGATTTAACATGACAAAGTGTTCTATCTCCTTCCCTATTTCAAGTATCCAAAAAAAAAAAAAAAAAAGGCTCAAAATCTCTGTAGGTTGTGACTAAAAATGCATAGCTTTAAACAGTTAAATGTGTTTTGAAGTAAGATATAAATTGAAAAAGTTTCTTAAGTATTTAATTTATATTAGGCTGATAAGTACTAGAACTTTCAAATAATTTTATTACATCTTGAGTATTTCCTCAAAAATATTAAAGAACACAATCTGCCTATTAATATATAGTTCTCGGATTCTGGAGAAAAATCAGTCTTGATGTTTAAGACTTTTCAACATTGTTGACTTCAGTTTTGTTTTCTTTTCAATGATGTTAATATTCAATCTGAACATAAAATTTAGCCTCAAACTACTTATAATGAAATGACTTATGAAAAGAAAACATTAAAGCACTAGAAAGAGAATTTACTAAAGCTGTTTAATATGTCTTTCAATGTCATCAGAAATCCTACAGTATAGAAAATATCTGGTACCTTTAAGGATTCAGAATGAACTGATCTTCTGAAATTTTAATGCCAGTTAAAAAACCAAAAAAGGCAAATAGAAAAGACTGCTGCAAGAAAGCACTGTTTCTAAAAGTTGCAGACATGAGCCCATCATCTGAGAGCTAAGCACTGCTTCTCAGAGTCAGCAACTTTTCACCTTTACCTAGGCACACTAAGCTCTCAGTTGAGAAAATGATCTAACCTGGTCCTTAACATATTCATTAAGTAGTATGAATATTTTAAGGTCATTCTTCTTTCAAGAAAAAAACTTGATGTCTCACTAAAGAGTAGGAAGGAGTGTATCTTACTTTGAGACACTAGACTTTCTGAAATTGGCCCAACTGTAGAAAATTTTAAGAAGTGTGTGAAAGTATGGAATCACTATTACTCTGTGAAAACAGTGTGACAAAATTAAACATCACTATGTCGAACCCTTTCCTAGTATTAACTCAAAAATAGAAATCATGAGTCTTCTATAACCTTAATTTTAAAAACACACAGAAGTGAAAAGTGCTATTTTTCAAAAAGTACAATTTTTTCCCTACTATGTATCAACATGGAATGATTTCAGTTCTCCTGTACTAAAAGCTGGACTTTTAAAAAACTAGTATTATAATGCTTAATATAATGGTTTTAATCAGCAGTGGCTTCACTTTCAGCTGGACCCCTAATAAGTCTTCGAATTCCTCTCTTTCCTGCAGGACCTTTTGGTTTCGCAAAACTCTGCTTATGTGCATGCTGCTTTGGGTGTACTTCTTCATAAAGGAAGTCTGCTGTCAACTCATCCCCATTGTCTATCTCGATCTGTAAGAAATGGAACTGGTCAGGTGTGATCCTATATGAAAAAAACAACATTCAAAACATAACACAAGCAAGGAGCCAGTTTTCAGGTATGAATGTTCACAAATAAATACCTAATACCCACCCTAGCAGGAGAGTATCAAGGACCATATGTAAATAGTTTCATTTTTCACCTTTTTTGGGGGGTGGTGCACTGCCTGAATACATAATCAGCAATAATCATTTTCTAATTGGTTCCCTCTTTCTTATTTAACTAATGGATAAGAACCCACCACTATATTCTCAGGTTGTTCTACTTTGGTACATTATACACAAAAAACATTACTCATTGGCCCCTTTCTTACTTGAGTCACTTGAAATCACTTTAGAACAGGGCCAAATTTGGCCCGAATTAAGAGTGTGTTTTACATTTTTAAAGGGTTATAAACATAAAATAATAAAACAAACAAGAATATGTAACAAAGACCACATGTGGTCTGGTGAAGCCTAGAACATTTACTAACAGGTCTTCTAGTAGAAAAAGTCAGCCTGGGTGCCTGGGTGGCTCAGTGGGTTAAGCCTCTGCCTCTGGCTCAGGTCGTGATCTCAGGGTCCAGGGATCGAGACCTGTGTCGGGGTCTCTGTTCAGCAGGGAGCCTGCTTCCTCCTCTCTCTCTGCCTACTTGTGATCTCTGTCGAATACATAAATAAAATCTTAAAAAAAGAAAGTTAGCCAGTCCTTGGTATACCTTATGAATTTAAAAAGCTTGAAGGGTTCAGTACCTAATACACTGGTAGTTTTAGGGACCTGTGGTTTTTTTTGTTTTTTTGTTTTTTTTAAAGATTTTATTTATTTATTTGACAGAGAGAGAGATCACAAGTAGGCAGAGAGGCAGGCAGAGAAAGAGGAGGAAGCAGGCTCCCTGCTGAGCAGAGAGCGATGCGGGCCTCCATCCCAGGACCCTGAGATCATGACCTGAACTGCAGGCAGAGGTTTTAACCCACTGAGCCACCCAGGCGCCCAGGGACCTACGTTTTAATGAGGTGAAGGGCTCAGGAATAAACTACATCTTTCCCCATGCCTCATCTGCATTTAAAAAAATAAACTTAATAAAACTGGTAGCATTAGCTCCCCAAATTCAAATATTTATGCCCATCCCCTCCTTTCCTAACAACTAGATTCTCAACTATATCATGATTCAGTTATAAATGGAGACTGTAGTTCCTTACTAATAGCAAATGTTGAGTGAATCACAAGTATGTAGCTCCAGCAGCACTGTCTAACAGAACTTTCTGCAATATGGAAATGTTCTCTAAATTCTGCACTATCCAATCCGGACAATAGGCACTAGCCACAAGCAGCTAATGAACACCTGAAATGTGGCTAGTGTGATTAAGACACTGAATTTTAAATTTTACCTAATTTTAATTTATATTTAAATTTAGATAGCCATATGTAGCTTATGGCTACATATTAGACAGTATTAGACAGTACAGATCTATGAAGAGGCTGGAGTAATAACAGATCTTCCTCAAGCACTTAGAGTAAAGCCTAACGAAGGATCTACGATGAGAACAAGAAAAAAATACTTTCATTAATAAATCATACTATATCACAAACTACATGGAAAAGACAAAGATCTAACAAAAACTGAAATTTAAAAATAAACAAATAGGGAATTTTACCTTTCTAATGACATCCATTTGTAGTTGTCTTTCTACAATTTCTAGCAGAGGGCTCTTGCAGCTAGAATACAGCATCCGTTCTCTTATACTGCATGTGTATCCAGGCATTGAATAAATAAAAACTGTAAGTTAAAATAATAAATACAATTAACAATGCATCAATAAAGCAAATACTAAGTCTCACAGAACTATATGTCCTCTGGGCAAGACGTGAGAATACAGTGCTAATACATCAGTAAGCCAACTGAAAATAACATGAAGAAAATATATTACATACCTATGGACTCCAAATAGTCTCCTTCATGGGAATGTTTATACAGGAAGAAATGGTAACGTGCTGAATCCTTGGGAATCCTCTTTGGCAAATCTTTTAGTTCTGTATTTGTTGTGTTGGCCAAAATTATAATCTCATTTTTTATATCTATTTCCTGTCAATAAGAAGTACATTCATTAAAACAGATATACAGCAATTTAAAATGTATAATTAAAAAAACTAGGAGACAAAGGGAAACTTATAAAGGTTTGCCTTTTCAAAATGAACTTATATTGTCTCACAGTTTAAGGAAAATTAATTTAAAAAAATCAGGAAGCAATTTTAAATCCATTAAAAATAAACCTGATATGAGCCATGAGCCACCCAAAACAGCAGCCATTTCATAATAATCACCATATATCTCTTACCAATTGCACATAGTTGAGCTGTCTGTTACTTAATTGTTCCAAAGCCTGAAAAGCTTCTTGAGAAATAGGAAATGCTACTCCTTGTAGTGTTTGATGCTTAGTGTCCACACCCACGTCAGTCTGTACCTAAGTATGACAGATTTAATTTACTGATGAAGCTTTAGCATTTAGCATTGTCATACAGCAAAGAGAAGAAAACCCAATCACTATCAAGTATCCTTCCACCCTATCCACCATTTTAATATAAGTAAAATTAACACTTAACATACTATGAACTTAAAAAGCCGAGTAATTTTTCACATTTTTTCCTGTTCTGCTAGCATTTTGTCAACATGCAGAGTGCATGACATCTCTTTATGAAATGTTGGGAGTGAACACTTGAGTGAGTATGCAGTGTTAGTGGGGCTTTAGGGTGAGGTTGTTTATATTTGGTTTGGCACATTTGCAATGAACTATAAATTCCTCCAAGTGTCCTCAGATTACACCTTTAATTACAAAATGTTACTTGATAATATGAACAGCTTGGTATCTATACGATATGTATCAAAATTTACTGTTAGACATAAAATGCAACACAAACACCATGCATTGAATTGAAAGGAGTACGAACAGTATACAAAGACACAACACAGCTCAACAAATTATACTACTGCAGAAGTTCCAGACTTTGAGCTTTCATTAGGAGAAGAGTATTTCAAGAAAGCTTTCAATGCACATGTTTTAAGACTTCTATACTCAAATGATAGCTAGTATAGGGTCTCATTTGCAGTGTTGCAACAGAAAGTCAAATAGAAATTTTACTTTTAAAAAAACGAATGGAGATTCTACAGCATAAATGATACTGGATAATGAAAACATCATAGAACATATGCAAATGCATACCCCAATACGATCCTCTGGGTTCTGATTGCAAGGAATAAAACAAACTATCAAACTTAAAAAAAAAAATCACATAAAAATCTTTACTCAAATAACTTGAGTTAAAATAATATAAAAATAGATCCTTGCTATCAGGTTAATATTAAATAATATTCAATCACTTTCCATACTGATTCCTATTAATTGGTTACTCAGACTACTGAAGAGTGGTTTCTGCTACTTGTTCTTTCCTATAAAATCCCAGTAAAAATATAGTAGTTATTCTAACTTGTAACTAGAACAGCTGTAGTAAATACCTTAGAAATAGGATAAATTATAATATGGATGAAATATACTGACTCTAATATAACTGAGCTAAACAAGTACTCAAATAACCATCTCCCATATATACATATGCATCCAAGTAGTGTTCACAGAAGTTAATTTATAGAGCTTCTAGAAATACTAAATATCTTATAGCATTTACAGTATACTCTCTTTAGTCACCAAACAAAATAATATAATAAAAAACAATAGAATGTAACAAAACAAACCTGCTTCAGCAACTCCATTAGATAGAATTCTTTGCCCTAAATGGGTAACACACATTTCCCCCATTTATTTAGTATTCGAAATACAAAGTTAAAAAAAGTTGTACTTCTAAACAAAAAAACAAATTTGTACTTCTAACAGGAAGATTAACTCTTCTGTCACATACAAATATAGGAGGAAACTATTTATGAAACTGATACAAATTTTAACATTTACTTTTAACTTTTTTCCTGAAAATACATTGAGCATAGTCTTGTCTCTATATAGAATAAATGCAAGCTACCTAACTTACTTATTCTCTAGTTACCTCTACATCTATTAATTAAATATAACTTTTCAAACACTTAAAATCTTGCAATAGTATCAAAAGTGTAATTTACCTCATTAATTTTAATCTGCCGTAATTCTTCCTCAGCTGCAGTCAATGGGGCAGGAGAAGACTGGGACACCAAGTATTTTTTATAACCATGTAATGATACATCTTCCTGTAAACACAGAAATGGGACTGTTATTAGTTATTCTCTAGAAGACCTCCATGAAGTCACTCTAAGAAAAACAAAATTATTAATTTAACAGAAAAAAAAATTTTTAAGATTTATTTGACAGAGAGAGAGACAGTGAGAGAGGGGAGGCCAATACAAGCAGGGAGAGTGGGAGAGGGCGAGGCAAGCTTCCCACTGGAACAGGGAGTCCGATGTGAGACTCAATCCCAGTACCCAGGGATCATGACCTGAGCCCAAGGCAGACGCTTAATGACTGAGCCACCTAGGTGCCCCAGAAAATATCTTTTTATTTTTTTAAGATTTTATTTATTTTTTTGACAGAGAGAAACACCAGGGAGAGAGGGAACACAAGCAAGGGGAGTGGGAGAGGGAGAAGCAGGCTTCCCATGCAGCAGGGAGCCCGATGCAGGGCTTGATCCCAGGACCCTGGGATTATGACCTGAGCCAAAGGCAGACTGAGCCACCCAGGAGCCTCCAGAAAATATCTCAACTGAAAAAATATCAAAAATTTTACTATTTCTTATTTTTCAAAAATCCTCTATTATACACATTTCAAAAAATTTTAAGGGGGAATATTTACTCTTCATTTCCTAAAGTTTCCCTAAAGTTTTCCGAATACTAAATGGGTATGTGTGTGGTGGTGGTAATGCCAGTCTCATAATGAACTTGGTCATGATCAAGCCTACAGGACAATTATAATTAACTTTTGGGAGAAATCTGCCCCACAACTATTTAATAATCAGATTCTGAATTCCCTATTATAATAATTTAAACTTCTCTATAGTTATTTATAGAAAATGACTATAGCTCTTATTTAAAAGAATAAAATATTCTAAAAAGGTCTACTTTTCCAAAATTTTGTTATTTGAAAGAACAAGAACAGAAAGAATTGAGAAACCAGGCCACCTCATAATTAATGAACAAGCAAAATAATCCCAACCAGTCTTGTGGTCTATCCACTGGATAATACTACTGTTCAAAAAATATTTCAGTTTTCTTAATTTGTGTATATATGTATAAATATATGTCCTTACCATATAAATTTTTTCAAAGATTTTATTTATTTTACTTGAGAGAAAGCAAGCACAAGCTGGGGGAGCAGCAGAGGGAGAGGGAGACACAGACTCCGAAATGAGCAGGGAGCTGTCGTGGGGCATGGGGCTTGATCCCAGGACAGGGGATCATGACCTGAGCTGAAAGCTAAACGCACTAAGCCACCCAGGTGCCCCACCATATAAATTCATAACAAATTCTTAATCATAATTAACTAATTAAATGTCAAAGATACTTAAAAATTATCATCTCTTTCAAGTAGTCTCTCATTTTTCCAAGCCTGTTTCCCTTTTTTTTTTTTTTAAGATTTATTTATTTGACAGAGAGAGAGATCACAAATAGGCAGAGGTAGGCAGAGAAAGAGGCTGGAAGCAGGCTCCCTGCTGAACAGAGAGCCCAATGTGGGGCTCAAGCCACCCAGGTGCCCCTTGTTTCCCTATCATTAAAATGAAAAGGTTGAACTAAATGAGGGGTTAAACTAGATCATCTCTAAGGTATAGTGTAGTTTCTAAAAACTAACAAAGGATATTCCAACATTTTTTAAAAAGATTTTATTTATTTATTTATTTATTTGACAGAGAAAAACACAGCCAGAGAGGGAATACAAGCAGGAGGAGTGAGAGAGGGAGAAGCAGGCTTCCTGCTGGGATCATGACCTGAGCCTGAGGCAGCCGCTTAAGGACTGGGCCACCCAGGCACCCCATTCTAACATATTTTAAAAGGGTAAGTACATGTTTTAGTTAGCTTGCTTATCATATGAAATACAGTAATATTTTCTCTTATTTTTATGTTTACAGATTCATTCGATCAGAAATCATTCTGACTTCATATCAATTACCCATTCCTAGGAGTTCTTATATTGGTTTAATTGTAACATGTACAATCCACATATATAAAAATATAAGTTTTATACCTTTACTGTTCCAAATACTTCATCTTTAATGTGGCCACCTCCAAACTCCTTTTTCAGAGTTGCTCTTGTTGCTGCATACAACATTTTTTGACGAACCTAGTAAGTTGTGAAAGTTTACTTAGCAGTTTATAGATGAAAACTATCACAAGTACTTTCTGAGTGTATTAAAATCTTCAAGCACATTAAACATAAACTATGATAAAGCTGAAGTCCATGGGCTATAATATGCTAAAGTATATGTGTATAAATAGCCATCAAAAAACTTCATCTATTAAGGTAGATTTCAATTTATGTCATATTTTACAAAAAGTGGTAAACTTTTAAAAAATTACTCACTTCTCGAACTATACAATGAGTTCAAGAATTAAAAAAAAAAACCCTACTTAAAATACTACTTTATAAGAAAGAAAACGTCACTTGAAGTAATCTAGATACTGACATTTTACTCAAAGCACATCTAGATCAGATGTTACTAATTATACTGTTTAAGAATCAAATGTTCATGGCATACGTACGGCATATACCATGCTATGAGGAATACAAAGATGAAAACAACTACAATATAAACTATTATGAAAGCCTCTAATAGCAACCACTGAAAACTACTAAAGGTAACTAACTCCCAACCAATAGAAATAGTTTTATAAGACCGAATTGTCAAATCCAGCAGTCTGAATCAGTCTAACTAACTTTCCTAAAAGAAATACTTGCATGTATGCCAATCATTTGAATGGTAGCTATTAAAAATATTTACTATAATATTCAATTAGGTCTCAGAAGTATTCAAAGTGTTAATCTCAGAGCATAGTCATTTATATATAAATGCCAAAGATATTTAAATTTAAAATGAGTAATAATTCTACTGATTTGAAGGGCAAGAGTTCTGAATCTAAGTATATTACTCCCGATTCTACATTACCACTATAAGGATTTTCTTAATGATCATTCCCTTCTCTGGGAAATAACTATTGCTTCTTAACTTTCTCTTGGCCTAGAAATATTTCAGAAAAAAAAATTTTCTAGCATTTAATGTGAAAGTTACAAAAAAATTACTTACATGAGAATGATCTGGAGACCAGGCAATGAATATCCATTCATATCCCTGAGCATTCTGAGAATCTAACCTGAATAATATATAGCATGGTTGTTTGTCCTCCAGTAGGGGTAAAACAAAGGAATCATAATCTTTATCCCAGGAATCTGAAGGCTGACTACATGATCCAATCACAAGTTTCTCTATGAAGAACAATTTTTAAAAAACACATGAAATGTTTTAAATACCAAATGGTAATGAAGAAAAGCATAAACTAATAATAGTCATTTCCTATTACTATTTTTCACATCAAAAAGTTAAAATGGGGGGCACCTGGGTAGCTCAGTCATTTAAGCCTCTGCCTCAGATCATGATCCAAGGTTCCTGGGCACTGCACCAGCCTCCCTGCTCAGTAGGAAGTCAGCTTCTCCCTCTGCCCCTACCCCCCACCTCCACCCACGCTTGTGTTCTCTGGCTCTCTCAAATAAATAGTCTTTCTTAAAAAAAAATAGGAAAATTTTATGGCTAGCATGTTTAAAATGTTATATTTTAAAAAAAACACACAAAAAAGAAACACGATTAAAATTTTATTCATATTTAAAAATAAATAGTTGAGTTGGATGGTTGAAGAATGAGTGATTACAGTCTACTTTCCAAAATGTTTATGCTGTAAGTTATCAACAAAATATGTATAATTATTGTTCAAAGGTAGAATTTCTGAAACACTGAATTGTGCAATAAGAAATATTAAATAAAACCATGTTTAGAGCTTACTTGACCATAATGCTACAAATAAGATTTTTGTCCAGAAGCATAAATGGGTGCAGCCATTTGGCAGAATCAAGTAAAACTGTGAATGTTCTCTGCACAGAAAATCTCTTGTACGTATGTTCACTGCACTATATGAGAACAGTGGAAGTTACAAGTAGCCAAAGTGTTCATCAATAAGAGAATGATCACAGAATGTGATGAATGATATATGATAAATTCATATTTAAAAATAGTGAACTGTCAAAACTAATTACAAAAATGTTTACAGAAAAAAAGACAGAATAAGACATCAGTTTACATGAACTTAGAAACTCAAAACAGTACTATAAGCTAGCTTGCGATACATATAAGAACTGCAGAAATATAAAAACTCCTAATATAGTTGCCTCAGAAAGAGGTCAGGAAGTAAAACTGTTAAAATGGGACCCCTTTATAACACAAAAATATAAAGTCTAAAAAAAGATGAAGGAAATATATGGAAGGAAATGATAAAACATTAGCAGTTATTAAGAGGAGATGGAAGTATCTGTTATTTTATTTATTCTTTATAATTTCTTTATTTAAAAATTTTCCTCAAAACAAAAAGATCAGAAAATGATTTAGGAAAGAGTATCATTTTCCTTCTGTTCAAACTTTTCCATTTTAGTCACTTAACTAGTCAGTTAGGAAGTGATGGCCTTTAAAATTTAGCTCAATATTCCTAAAATATGCCGCTTTACAGTATGTTTATTCCTATTAAGTATGGTAATATATATTTACTACAATTGCATATTTTTCAAACTACTCTGGTATTTTTAATATATAAGTAGAAAATGAAAAGAAAATTAAGTTTACTTCCAATTTATAAAAGAAGTTATTTTTCCAAAGCAAAATTACTTCCAGGTATTTAAGAAATCAAGCCAATGGAATATTTTAAGATATTCATTTGTGAGAATATTAGTTGTCCAAATTCAAATATAGCCAAATTAAAAGATTTTCCTACCCAATTTCTTCTCTACAGAATTATTTTTAAAGGATCAATTTATAGTTTGTTACCTTCTTAGAACTTTATCTCAAAACAAGGGGGATCATTTCTTCAGCACAAACTGCAATCAAGTGGAAAAGATGGGAGTTTGAAATCCTTTGTTTCTACTTCAAAACTAACTTTACTAAGTAACAATTCTCAAGCAATGTTGGGGGGGGGGTGGCAGAATCACCTGTTTACCCATTTTCCATTCCAGAGATGAAGCACTGACATTAGAAATGGATTGTGGTACAGAAACTGAGGCAAAGAGTAGAAGAGGAAGATGTCACACCAAAAAACCATCTTTCTGTTTCCCTGACAGTCAACTACAAAATTCAGAGGGCAGGCAACTGTCAATGGGACATGACCAAAGGTACAGGATCCACCTTACCTAAAGGCAAGCTTTGAACTTGCTTCATATTAATTAATAGCTCCAATCCCTGATGTCTTAGTAATTTAAAAATACAACACTGAATAATCTAAGGACAAACAATATTTACAAATGTATAACTAACCATTTTCAATAGATATTTTTAGAAGTCTGTATTTTCCATTTCTTGCTCTGGCAAAGATATCTTTAACATCTTCACTTGCTGTGGAAAAAGATAAAGACAAGTAAACCCATTTTTTTACATTTATGTGTTAATAGTTTCAAATGCTACTTAAATAAGGAGAAATGAATTGTAATACAAACAAAACTTGAGTATGTAGCATCCCTTTACTATCAGAAACTTAAACTATAAAACTTAAAGGTGTAACAGTGGACACTGTACACAGCTAATATTAATATAGCTTAAAAGTGTATTAATAGATTAATTGTTTTAGCTAGATAATTCCAAAGCAGAAATAATACTGGGAGTGAAAATATTAAAGTTGTTCAAATCCAATAATGAACAAATTACAATTTTAAAAAACACCTCTATTGCTCGGTTGAAAATTGTTGAAAATCTTTCATTCTCTTCTAGTCCAATTTCAACATATAATAAAGATTCAACTTATTTTTATATTTGCACATTTAAAACAACAGTAAATATCAGGTGTCCTATCCCGGTTAAACAAAAAAATCAATAAAATGCACTCAAGTTTGTACTTCTGGTAATATTTTCTAACTCGTATTTCTCAAAATGCTACAGTTCACTAAGCAAATACATATTTAATAACCCTCCTGTTCCTATTAAAGCTTCAATTTCATTCTGATTTCACTCTTGGGTTGTATACTGAGAGCAAGAACCACTATTTAAGTAGTTTGCTATAGGACTCAAACATTAAAATGAATAATTACATATTTAAATGTCAAACTAACTCGGAAAAACAAAACAAAAGGTTTGAGAGTATTTCAGGTTTGAGAGTATTTTGTTTGTGTTTGTATGTGCAGGGAGAGGTGCAGGGTGGTCAAAGACTCACTGAAACAAAACAAGTAAATGTTCGCCTGGGAAAAAAGATTCGTCGTCGTTATAACAGGAAGAGCGTGGGTTTATATTAGCACTCGTTAAGTAATCGCGAGTAACCCCGGGATATATTATTTGATTCTGATGAGGTGAGCGCTTCCAGACTGCCCATTTCCAAACCAGGAAATAATGGAAGTCAGATATAATTGCACATTGAACTGCCTTCACGGGATGATTGAATACAGCCACAAAGACCAGATTTTTCAGTTCCCTGGGGAAGTACCTAAGAGAAAGATCAAAACACCCCATACTAAGGATTTCTCAGAACGTAAAATCATGTTTCCATTTTGGAAAAATGCGTAAGAGTTTGGGAAGCACCTTCATTGGTAATGAAAAAGATTCCAGTTTTATAATCAAAATCTTGTTAACAATCTCTTTCGCACAGTGAAAGGCAAATTCGCCGGTCTCTCTACAGCAAGAGAAGCCCCAGTTGCCTCCACTGTTCCAAGTCTTCCCTACCGGATAAAAAGGGGGAAAGTTGGGCTACCATCAGGGGCGGTGGAAGGCACGCCCCCTTCACCGAGGCCTCCTCGGAAGCCAATTTCCTTTCCTTCTGTGAAATTTCAGGTCAGGCTATAACGTGGCGGCGGCCGGGCTGGGAGGCACGCAGGCCGGGAGCGCCCGGGACCAGAAAGCTCCGAGAGGCGCAGAGGCCCGGCCTGTCCCGCGAGATCGGCTCCCTTTCTCCGGGCCCGACTCCAGCCCTGCTAGTCCCGCACCCCGCCCGGCTCGCCCCGGGCCTCGCGGGATCCCCTTCCCCGCGCGCCGCTCCAGCGGCCGTTACCTTGGATGCCGGTCTGATGGGACATGGCGGCGGCCGTGGGCTCCCGGCTCCGGCGCTAAGTGCTGAGAGCGGCCCCGGCCGGCGCCTCCAGGAAGTGGCAGCTCCTCCGCCGGCCGTGGCGCGTCATCCGCCTGCGACCGCGGCCGCCCCGCCCAGTTAGGCCGACCGCGTCCTCGCGCGCCCTTGTCGCCCCCGCCCCGCGCCTCCCCCATCTCCCCGCCTCGGGCGCTCTTCAGAGGGCTGCAGATCCGCTCCCTCAGCTCTCTTCTCCAGCTGTCTCCGGGGGTCCCTGCCCTGGCACTTGCCGCCGCTTCTTTGGTCCCCACCACCGTGAAACCCCGCAGAGCCAGCAGGATGGCTTTGCCCTTTGGTGTCTGCCCCCCAGCGACCCTGCCGACACCGCCATTCGCTCGTTCAGCAAAAAGATGCTCAAAATGTAAATGACCACTTTACTAAACAAGTCTTTTCAATTTTTAAAAGATGTGCACAGTATCTTGGTTCACTCTTCCGATCATCTGCACAATGTAAAGGGTCACTCCCTGCCCAGTTTTTTTAAATGAGGAATGTGTAGGTGGTCTATCAGAATCTCCCACACTTTTAAATTAAATTAATCTAAGACTGTTAACTTTTCTTTTTTTCAGTGGGGTACGTGAGACACCAAGTTTTTTTTTTTCCCTTCATTCCAAGAAGAGACAGCCCTTAAAAATGAGAAGATTAGTTGACTTGAATACTCCCTTGTGGTCAATTTTATCATTGCAAACTATGTTTGTTGTTCTGCTTTAGATTAGCCGTTTATTCTTGAATTAAGTAATTGTTCAGGATTCATTTGGATAACTTTGTAAATTAACAGCAGATATTATTAAAAAGTCCCATTTTCGGTCGCCTGGGTGGCTCAGGTCATGATCAAGGCCCAAGTCAGGCTCTCTGCTCAGCGGGGAGCCTGCTTCCTCCTCTCTCTCTGCCTGCCTCTCTGCCTACTTGTGATCTCTCTGGCAAATAAATAAATAAAATCTTTTTTTTAAAAAATCCCATTTTCTGCTCTTAAAGAACGTGTATTTTCCTTCTCAAAGGTAACTTTAGTACTTTAGTACTACTTTTCTATGACCTCTAGATTATAGTTCCCTAGGTAGAAAACTGAGTCTTTTGTTTTTAGTTAGGGCTTTGAACTGAGGAATATACAAAATTACAATCTGCTTATCAACAAATACTTTCTTCAACCAATAATGGAAATGCAAGTTAACAAAATCACTCTTCAAATACAATGTATTTTTAACTAGTCATTAATTATCAGGCTTGCAACTATTTTTCTCTCCCAGGATCACAGAAAAGAAGTTTGCTATGTTCTGTTCCTTGTTATCTAAACTATGTTTCTCAAACAGATCCTCATATTATGGAATAAGCAATATTTAGTCTGAGTTTTGAATTTGTTTGGATTTAAGAAATGTAGGTAGAGTTTCATATTAACCAAATTCTTACTGATGCAACAATTCTTTCTGCTTTTCTGGTTTTGATTGCTTTGTTGAGCAGAGAGAAAACTGCAGAGTTCATCTTCAGTTTTTTGACTGATTCACATCTTGGTGACTAGGGAGAATTGCCTAAGAAGATGGCACTGCTCAAAAGTACTGGTAAGAAAAAATAATTGTCCCATGTTTATGCTTAAGAAAAGACTATGGTGTGATTAGCAGTAAAGAATAGGAAAGTCCAGTTAAGTTGGATAGGACCACCCTGGAATGCACAAGAAAGTGCTTATTTTCTGACAGTGCAGTCCTTCGCCTAAGGCAAGGGCCTTGGTGCATTGTTTTCAAAGCAGCAGAGTTCCTCTAAGCAAAACAGGGAATCTGAGAAGGGAAAATATTTGCTAAGCTATAAAAAGCATGGCCCAAATGATCATTTTTATTGCTCATCAGTATTTCATCATATATTTAAATAATTTCCTCTATTTGACTATTTTTATGTATGTGCAAAGAAAATGGATTTTTAGTGCTTTCATAGGATGTTTTATGAAAATATTTCTGGGCCATATTGACTATTCACTTAAATCTCACTAATTTATTATGTATGATGTTTATTTCAGATTGGTTTAAAGTTTGGCATTGTACTAACTTTGGAGAAATAATATATTGGAAATATACAGTGCTACCGCTGCATATATTTTACCTACCTAGGCAAACAGATTGTAGTAGAAATCCTGTTCCTTTGATTAATCTCTCTTGCTTACATCTTTAATTTAGACCTCTTAACTTTTTTTTAGAAATTGTAATCAAATACATATAACATAAAACTTATCTTAACCATTTTTCAAAATGATTTTGTTTATTTGAGAGAGAAAGTGAGAGAGAACATGAGAGGGGAAAGGTCAGAGGGAGAGACAGACTCCACAAGGAGCTGGGAGCCCATGTGGGACTTGATGCTGGAACTCTGGAATGATGCCCTGAGCCGAAGACAATTGCTTAGCCAACTGAGCTACTCAGGTGTCCCATCATCTTTGCCATTTTTAAATGTGCACTTCAGTAGTGTTAAATACATTCACCTTGTGCAACCAATCTCCAGAACTCTTTTTATTTTCAAAACTGAAACTCTTGTGTCCATTAAACAACTTCCTCTCCCAACACAGCCCCCAGGTCATGGCAAGCAACATTCCACTTTCTGTCTCTATGATTTTGACTACTCTTAGTACCACATGTAAGTAGAATAATACAGCATTTTTCTTTTTGTGACTGGCTTTTTTCATTTAGCATAATGTCCTCAAGATCTGCCCAGGTAGGTTGTACAATTTCCTTCCTTTTTAAGGTTGGATAATACTTTATTGTATGTAAATACATACCATATTTTGTTTATCTATTCATCTGTCAGTGGACATCTGCATGTTTCTACTTTTTGGCTATAATGAAAAATACTGCTATGAACATGAATGTGCAAACATTTGTTTGAGTCCCTGCTTTCACTTCCTTGGGGCATATACTAGAAGTGGAATTGCTAGATTATGTGGTAATTCTATTTTAGTATTTTTGAGGAAACTCCATACTGTTTTCCCTAAGGGTAACACCACTTTACATTCCCAGCAATAGTGCACAAAGGATCCAGTTTCTCCACCTCCTTGCCAACAGCTGTTATTTTCTTTTTTCATTTGTTTTACAGATGTCTTCTTAATGGATGTGAGGTGATATCTCATTGTGGGTTTGATACATATTTCCAAGATTAGTAATATTGAGCATCTTTTCATATGTTTGTTGACCATTTATATATCTTCTTTGGAGAAACGTCTAGTCAAGTTCTTTGTCCGTCTTAAAATTGGGTTGTTTGTTGTTCAGTTGTAAGAGTACTTTATATGTTATAGATATTGACCCCTTATTAGATATATGATCTGCAAACATTTTCTCCCATTCTGTAGGTTTCTTTTTTTTCTTTGTAAGATTTTATTTATTCAGGAGAGACAGAGAGAGACAGAGAGGCAGAGGGAGATGCAGGCTCCCTATGGAACAGGAGCCCAGTGATGTGGGACTCAATCCCAGGACCCTGGGATCATGACCTGACCCGAAGGCAGATACTTAATGGGCTGAGCCACCTGGGTGCCCCCCTCCATTCTGTAGATTTCTTTTTCATTTTGTTGATTGTGTCCTTTGATTCACAGAAGTTTTAAATTTTGATGTTGTCTAATACATCTTTTTAAAAATTGTTGCTGTTTCTCCCTTTAGCTTTGGAATATCTTTGCTAATCTTCTGAATATCTTCTAGCTTTTCTTCCCTAAGCTTTTACTGTCTTATAAATATCATCTACACTTCCTGTATACACTTTCTCATTTCTCACTCCTTAGATCCATGGTTCCCAAAGTGTGCTGAGGTGTCCCAGCCACAGTGACAATGTAAATTTTTAGGGAAACACAATAGTGCTTGATGTCTTTCTGACAACACACAAAATATTACCTTGAGATAGTTCAGTTTTAACATTAAATAGCTCTATATTCCTTTCCATACCGTCATAGCTTTGAAAAGCTGGATTTTCAGTAGTTGCTATGATAAAAGGCAACGAGGGGTTGAAAATCAATGAGGAACAGGAAATAACAGCGACTGGTTTCAATCTAATTACAAATTTTAGGAAGTTGTGTATTGTGTATTAGGTGCATGCATACTATTAGCAATTGTGATTATTTAAAACTAAAATCAGGGGCACCTGGTTGACTCAGTTCAGGGTCTGCCTTTGACTCAGGTGATGATCCTGAGGTCTTGGGTTGGAGCCCCACGTTGGGCTCTCTGCTCTGTGGAAAGTCTACTTCTCCCTCTCCCTCTGCCATTCCCCCTCACTGTCGGTCTCCCTCAAATAAATAAAATCTTTAAGAAAAAAAGCTAAAATATTTTTTCTTTTAATTTTTATGTGTTACTTTTTCAAATAGTTGCTAAGTTGATAATATGTAAATACTGAATAAGCTGTTTGGAATTAACTACTTAATAAACTGTTCAGTGTTTCTTTTGACATAGGGAAACTAGACAAAAATTAGTGAGATACAAAAGGGCCCATAAACTATGAAAGTTTGGAACCTTCTCTCTTACAACCTTTGCATGTGGCTTTACTCATATCACTTTACTAAAACTATTTCCTTGATATGATCAGTATTATCCTTCTTCATAGCAAAATCAATTATATTTACTCTCAGATGTTACATTAGCATCCTGTGGTTGCTTAGCATCCTGTGGTTGCTGTAACAAATTAGCACAAACTAGATAGCTTCAAATAACAGAAATGTATTCCTTCACCGTTCTGGAACCCAGAATTCAAAACCAAGATATTGGCATAGCTGCCAACCTTCGAGAGGCTTTAGAGAAGTGTCTTTCTTTATCTTCCAGTATCTGTTGGAATTCCTTGACTTGTGACCGAATCATATTAGTCTGCCTCTTATGCACTCACCAATTGTCCATTATTGCCCAGGCTAATTGCTAATTGCTTAAAATCAGTTTCTCTCTCTCTCTCTCTCTCTCTCTCTCTCTCTCTCTCTCTCTCCCCACAGATATTTTCCATTGGTTCTATGTCTCTGGAGAATTTTTTTAATATTTTATTTATTTATTTGACAAAGAGAGAGATCACAAATAGGCAGAGAAGCAGGCAGAGAAAGAGCGTGAAGCAGGCTCAAGGCTGAGCAGAGAGCCCGACGTGGGACTCGATCCCAGGACCCTGAGATCATGACCTGAGCTGAAGGCAGAGGCTCAACCCTCTGAGCCACCCAGGCACTCTCTCTGGAGAATTTTGACTAATGCCATTTAACTCTTTCTCTGTCTTCTTTACCTCACTTTGTTAACATACATAAAAAATGAAGTCCTTTTGGGGCGCCTGGGTGGCTCAGTTGGTTGAGCGACTGCCTTCAGCTCAGGTCATGATCCTGGAGACCTGGGATCGAGCCCTGCTGCGGGCTCCCTGCTTGGCAGGAAGCCTGCTTCTCCCTCTCTCACTCCCCTCTCTTGCTTGTGTTCCCTCTCTCACTGTGTTTCTCTCTGTCAAATAAATAAATAAAACCTTTAAAAAAATGAAGTCCTTTTATCTTTAGAAAACTAGCTCTCCTCTGGACATCAATGTCTCTATATGATATCACCACTTAAAAGCAGGCCCTTCTTAA
Organism: Spilogale gracilis; assembly: GCA_004023965.1. Classification (NCBI taxonomy): domain Eukaryota; kingdom Metazoa; phylum Chordata; class Mammalia; order Carnivora; family Mephitidae; genus Spilogale; species Spilogale gracilis. Next base: position 144,528 of record PITA01001905.1, on the reverse strand, counting down.
CTGCCATACAACTTCCTCCAGATCTGTGAGGACTTGCTTATAATAACCACAGTTCTCGTATCAGATGTAAAAGTAACATAGATGATAATTAAAATGCTTTATTTTAAAACCATGAGGCTCAACTCTTCTATATTCAATCTATACTCACTAAATCACTCTTCCCAATTACTTAGCAGAATTCAGTGAAGCATTAAACAGAATAGGCAACTAATGTTCCATAAAATAAATTATTTCATCTACCCAGTTTCCTCACTTATGCCTATTCCAAATCTTCCTGTCCAGTTTTCTTCCTTCCTTCCTTTCCTTTCCTTCCTTTCCTTCCTCTCTCCCTCTCCCTCCCTCCCTCCTCTTTCCTCTCTCCCTCTTTCTTTCTTCCTCCCTCCCTCCCTTTTTCTTTCTTTCTTTCTCTTTCCTTCCTTCCTTCTTTCTTTCCTCTCTTCCTTCCTTCCCTCCCTCCCTCCCTCCCTCCCTTCCCCCCCCCACTTTCTTTCTTTCCTAAATATTATAGATTCAACTGGTTTGATTTCTGAAAGCCAAACCCTCCTTTAGGTTTCCTTCTTTGGTCTTGTTGCTTTGCTCTTCTTACCTTACCTTGTATTATTTTCTCTTTGGGACCCACATTGACAAATCCACACTCAATTGTCAAGTTCATTTCTTTCTTTCTTTCTTTCTTTCTTTTTTTTTTTTTTTTAAGATTTTAGTTATTTGACAGAGAGAAAAACAGCCAGAGAGGGAACACAAGCAGGGGGAGTGAGGGAGGGAGAAGCAGACTTCCCACCAAGCAGGGAGCCCGATGTGGGGCTGGATCCCGGGTCTCCAGGATCATGACCTGAGCCGAAGGCAGTCGCCCAACCAACTGAGCCACCCAGGCGCCCTGTCAAGTCAAGTTCATTTCTTGAAATTCTTTTCTCACTGGTCAGTCCCCTGCATGCTGACTCTCAAAGCCTCCCCACTACCTACAGAAATATGGTCCAAGTGATATGGAAAACAAAGGCAAAAGGAAAAAGAAATTAAACTTCTTTACAACTTACATCTCATTGACAAGTACTTGAGACAAGCAGAGTGACCTTCCTCAAGAAGCTTTAGCTGCCTCTATGTTAATACTTCACTAGAGGCAAAAGCAACCTTAACTTGACATTAGCTGGAGCCCCACGATCGATTATATAGAAAATCCCTTTGGAAACTTCCTATATCTCTGTCCCTTCAAAATGTATGTTAGCAATCATATTCCAAGCAAACTGCCCACCAATATATATCTGAAGGGTTTCATGACTAAGGTTTTACTAGACGGTAGTAAATGACATTTCCTAGCAACAGCTAGCTCCTCGAGGACCTGGAAACCTTGCTTCCAAATTCCTTAGGGACTTACTACCTCCCAGCTTGAAAGTATATAATCAGCCACTTCTTCTTATTCTTTTTTTTTTAGGATTTTACTTATTTATTTGACACACAGAGAGAGATCACAAATAGGTAAAGAGGCAGGCAGATAATGAGGGGAAATCAGGCTCCCCACCAAGCAGAGAGCCTGATGTGGGACTCAATCCCAGGACCCTAAGATCATGACCTGAGCTAAAGGCAGAGGCTTACCCCTCTGAGCCACCTAGGTGTCCCGAAAGTATATAATCAGCCAGTTCTTACAACCCCAGTGCCCCTCTTTCTGCTTACAGGTCCTAGCCCCATGCTTTAATAAACCACCCTTTTTGTACTGAAGACATCTTAAGAATTCTTCATTGCCATGTTTGTTCCTGAACCCCAACATCTCACATCGTAAACTCCTCAGCTTTGCACTCAAGACTCTGCAATGTCTTTCCCAATTGTGCCCGGTGCTCCAGTCAAATGACACAATCACTCCTAGAAATGACACTAATAATGTCTTTGTCATACTGTTTTCCTAATCTGGAAGACAAATCCTCCCTCTCCAGGTCTTTTTCTGCTGTCTTTGCTTTTCAATATTGAAGCTATCCTTTGGAGCCATACCAACTTTCATGAAGCTTTTCTTCAATCTCAATTATATACAAAATCTGGTTTCTTCAAATTTCTCCATTAGTATTTTGTATGTCTATTTTAGCACCCCTCTTACTCTTTCCTGGTCACAGATGTACATAAACATATCAGACTGCATAGTCCTTGATATCAGGGACTTTTTCTTGATTCTTTTTGCATGTCATATGCATGTAGTACTTCTTCATTCATTTGTTCATTCATTTGATACATTAAGTGTTCCAGAACTGGGGGTGTAATCATGATCATAGTGCTCTGAAAACATTTCTGGAATTTAAAAAGGCTTTATGATTTTTGTTTTGCACATGGGAATTGATGTTGCAAAGTCAGACCTCCTCTGTGAAACTGGGAAATGACAGTGCTGAACAGTTTTCCAAGAACGCTTTTTTAAGTTACCAAGTTGTATGATTCTTTGGTCATTAAAATGATTACATATTCACTCAGTAAAGCTACTGTTTGGGAATGCTTCTGATTTATTTATGCAATTAAATTGATTTTCTTTTGAAAAATCTTCATTGTAAGATTTTTCTTAAAAAAACGTTATTTTTATGGTAATTGTGTTTTTAGAAGTGACTGCTCAAGCAGTTATTAAAATTGCATCCTCTAACCCTTGCCTCTTTAAAATTAATTGATTTAATAGTGACTCCTTACTTTTGGCCCTACCAACTGAGGTATTATTATTTCCTATTATTTATATGTGTGAGTCCTTTGTGCCAGCCATGGATATTTTCCCACTATTCCTCATCTGTTATGTCTCTAGTTATTAAATCTTTGTCAGAGCTGTCATAATAATATAACTTGTATGATGGTTTCCAGTGACTATATGTAGACTTCTTTGAGCACCAACACAATCTCATCTAAACGGCTGAATGAAATATTATCAGGTTTTATTTTTTAACTCTCAGAGATTTGGAAATTGAGGCATAGAGAAGGGAAGTCAGAAAGTTTTAAGGCTAGGACAAGTAAGAGACAGAAACCATTTTAAGACAATGTGTGCACATAACAGATTTATTTTAAGGGTACAGGAAAAACTCACAAATCCCATGGGTTTGGCTTTATCTGTGCTTCCCTCTTTCTCTCTCCCTTTCCAAATGGGATCTTTCTATTTGTACATTCAAATGGCAGAATGTGACCACCCTACACTTCCCAAATTGACAGTCACAATTGTAGCCACGTGCAGAGATCCAGTAATTGTTTATAAGCCGAAGTTCCAAATTCTTCGGAGAGCATGTGCTGGCTTACATGTCAAATCATCTTTGATGGAACTGGCTGGTTCACCCAATAGACACACTGCCCCATTAATGAAAGGCAATTGCCACTGGAGAGGGGATGGATGTTGGGTTTGAGAAACAGGTTCAGATTTCCTACTTTTTACAATTTGGTGGAACTGGTTCTTAGAACCTAAGTTGTAAGTCACTAACTCTAACCTATAAAGAGGGCAGTTACATAACATAAATGAGTGAAGCTGACAGATGGGGATGGTGGTACCCAGAAGAGCACAGCCTCCATCTAAAAAGAGCTGCTACTACTCAACTCTAGCTTATAGATGCTCCTTGGGAATTTGTGCTCAGGGTAAAACTTCTGATTTTCAAATGAACCCAGAATTGGGATTTTATGAAAATCTCTATGTAAATTGATGAAAGTGAACCATTTCATTTTATTTTGTGAGATAATTATATAATAAAGAGCTCTACTATTTGCTGTAGGCTTTCCTACAGAAGAAACCCTATTATAGGAGAAAAAGCCACAAAGAAGGTATATGACCATGAACTAAACTTTTTAACCTTTCTGGGCCTTAACTTTGTCTTATACCAATACCAATATCTCATGATTATCATGGAAATCAAATGAGACATGATTTTATAAAACTTTTTAATCTGGATTAGGTGTTCAATGTATGTTAAGCTTCATAACTGCTAGTTAGAATTAAGTCCAAAATAATACAGTGTGTTCAAAATAATATGTCATTAAAAACAGAGCAAATTAAAAAAAAGCAAACGGAAAACAGAGCAAATAGTTAGACTGAATTTCCAAACATCAATAACAATGATCTAAGGTTGGTTTTTTATATAGGTTCATAAAACCACAATGTCACTCTTAATGGCTATGTCTTATTTAACATTTTCTTAGAGTTACAAAGCATCAAATAAGAAAAAATAACTCTTGGTCATAAAAAAATAAATATCAAACATTAAGCAATTTTTATATAAATGTAATTGTAATCCCCAGCAATCTGTAATAAATACCTGGCAAGGTTGCTAAAATCTTTAACACAATAGAATGTATCACAGAAGATTCTTTCATTCCAACCAGGCTCTGTGGTGTTTGAATGAGTCACCGAAGAACCAAGAGTTTAGGTTAAAGATCATTTCAAGCAAATAGTATCTCTTTATTTTTCTCTCCTGAGTGAAGTCTGGACGAAGTCATCTTAATAGATGATGTGTACTTTCTAATGAAAGAAAAAGAAAACACTGTGGTTCAAAAGACTTGTTGATAATGATAAAGATGCATATTGGAATAAAAGTGCAGGAAAGCACAAAGGAATTGGCTGTTTAATGTAATGTACTATTTATAATGGGATTTTCACCCTGGTTTGAAGAAGTGCCTCAGCAACAGAATCTTGAACCTCGTTGTCATGATCTCTAAGGTCTTCATATGGGTAGGATGGTTTAAATGATTAATGGGGATATTTGCAAACCACTTTGAAAATAGAGTATTCTCTCTCTTTCCTTGTTTCTCTGTCTTTTCTAGTGATGTTAATTAACACCTAAAAATTTCCTCTAACATTTAAATAGCATGTACAGAACAGCCTCCCTAATACTGAGTCTACAATGGGGTGCAACCCTCTATGTTTTTTAAGTATTGTTGTAGTCACAACAGAGGCAACTCTAGCATTCCTATATTATAGGAATTTAGGACTAGAATCTGCAACCTGATTGAAAAGCAGTGTGAAGGGGACTATGAAGCTAAGTTTATAGAGCAGGGAGTTTTGTGCTTGTGTGTGTGTGTGTGTGTGTGTGTGTGTGTGTGTGTAAAATTTGAGAAAACCATTGATATCAAATAATTTGGAGTTGGGGAGTGCAGCTGGAGCTAAGCAAGTTTATGGAAGAGTTAAAATGCCTTCATCCTCATCAAAAACTACCTTTTGGAGATGGCTGGAAACTGTAGTCACATGGTTGAAATTCAAACTAGATTAACCTTTTACTAAGTACTAACAAAGTCATAACAAAGACTTTAGATTACAGCTTTAGTGTATGTATTCTGTTTTTTCCCTAAAACTACGCTAGACTAGTGTGGTGACCTTTATTTAGGGATTTGCCAATAAAGGAGTTTACTCTTATATTTTAGATGTTAATGCTGGGAACTGTAGTACAATGAATCCCAGAAAAGGGATTGTTCAAAAGTCATTAAAATAATTATATTGGATCATATATATTTATAATGTGTTAGTAAAGCTTTTAGTGAGATGGACAGGCACCACACAATATTCTATTTCTTAGCAAGAAAACATATTTTATTTGCTGTAATGAAGTGCTCAGATAAAAAATTGCATTTCTACCTCCTTTCAGCTAGATATGGCCATGTGATTAAGTTCTAGCCAATTAGATGGAAAAGCTGTTGGCTGAGTCTTCTGAAAGGTTTCTTTCTTCCTTTCTTTCTTTCTCTCTTTCTTTCTTTCTTTTTTAAAGACTTATTTATTTGACAGAGAGAGATCACAGGCAGGTAGAGAGGCAGGCACAGAGGAGGAAGCAGGCTCCCTGCTGAGCAGAGAGCATGACATGGGTCTTGGGTCTCAATCCCTAGACCCTGAGACCATGACCTGAGCCGGAGGCAGAGGCTTAACCCACTGAGCCACCCAGGCACCTTTCTGAAAGGTTTGTTAAACCAGCTGAGGACCCTCCTGTTTCCTGTTAGAATGCAGATATGATGGCTAGAGTTCCTGCTGCAGTCTTGGACCTCACACAACCTTGATGATAAAAGCTACAGGGCAGTGGAAAAGAGCAAGATGAAAGGAACGTTGGCCCATGTTGACTGTGGCTCTCCTCTACCAGACATGACATACCTACTTCCAGACTTTCTTTTGCATTCAAGAAAAATAACTTCCATCCTATTTAAGCTACTATTATTTCTAGTATCTTCTACTAACAGCCAAATATATTTCATAAGAGAGACATTTCACTTACCAAAACCATTATGTATAAATACTTCTTATTGCATAGCTCTTTAGTTCCTCGAGAGAGAGAGAGAGAGAAAGAGCTTGGATAGCGGGTTTGTAAAATGACAGATGTTGTGTTCTCCAAATTGACTTGTTTCCAGAATTTTGGATAGTAATCACAGAGAATTTGGACATTTGTTTAAAGGTAAAATGACAGTTCGTTGATATTGTTCATTTCCTATGAGTAATAAGATAGACGGTGGCAAGGTCACATTTTAACACCAGTAATGTGCACCCTGGATTTATTGCAGTAAGTGGAAAGTGAAACTATACCAATGAGAGAAACGGCAAATTCTTACTTTTGTGCTACTCAGTTATTAGGTTGGCAAAGTTGTCACGAGTTACTCAAGTCCTTCGATGTACTTCTCATTTCTACCTCCCAGTCCATCACTCACCCTTGCGCTTGGCACTTCTGATCAATCTTACTAAACCAGTTGACTTTGGTCCTATAACTACATTGGGGTCTCTCATTAAGAAAAAGTTGAGTCTGTCACTATGGATCCCAGATTCAATTTCATCTGGCTTCACTTTGGAATTCCTCTGCTTGGAGTCCCCTGACTCACAGACTCAGAGGATTCATTCCAGTTGACCTCATAGTAATACCCTTACTAGCCTTCTGATGATGGCAGGGTTTTCTGACCTGGGTTTCCTTCTTTACATTCCCATCCTGATCCCTTTCTCTCCCTTTCTTTTATTTTCTCTGAAATAACATCACAGCTTATGTCTTTATACTCTGGTTTGCAGTGTGGCCAGCTCACGTGGGTCTCATCATCCCATTTCCCTTGTCAAGGTTCATTTCCCTTCCTATCAAAGAAGCTCATTCCAAGGCCCTTACTCCTTGGATATTGTTTCTTCTTGAACCATTCTTTCACAGAAAGATAGCACAGGCCCAATTAAATCACAGCTTACTTTCCCTGGCTGTGGACTTGGTAAACTCCCATCCACTTTAACTTTGATTCTGTTTTTTCTTAAAGATTGTTTTTCCTTCCTCCCTCCCTCTTTCCCTTCCTTCTTTTCTTCATAACTTCCTTCCTTCCTCTCTTCCCTTCCTTCCTCCCACCACCATGGTTGGTGCCCTGATATTTTTCTTGTAACTATGGCTCATTAACAGTAAAGTGGAGCAGAGGGGAGAGATCCCCCGGGGATTCTTAGGTGTTTATAATGGAGCTGGAGTAAGTCTTTCTGTTCTACAACTCAAGTCTAGAGTCAAAATATATTTGAGGTAATGGGTAATGTTAATGAGAAAAATACAGCTCAAAGTGAGGCAAATTACACTTTAAAGAATGTAAACTCTGCCATGTGTATGGGAGGCTGTATTTCCCAAAGGGAAAAGCTCCAGGTTTTAATCTCCCTCTATGGACTGCCTCCCTGTGTGATGCTGAATGTAAGACGATAAAGGTGGAGAGAAAAGATGGTAGCTGTGGGGTCATCTTGGACCATCTGGTTAGTCCAGAACTGTTGTCGGTATTTCCTTATCTCCCCTGGTTGTCTCTTTCTACTATCCTCAGTTAGACATCCTTCTAACATTAGAGTCATTCTGTGATTTTTCTCTGGTATCTCTGGACGCTGTCTCACTCCAGCCTGCTGGTGTTGGGCCCTCTGCTTTGGGCAGCACCTTTTCTGCCTCCTAACACAGCTCACTTGTCCTGGCTCTCACTCGTTCGGAGCACTTGCCAGCTAACTGGAAGCCAATCTGGTAAACTAATTCACAGCAAGGTGTTCACTCATGGACTCATCAAATATTTATTGAGTTCCTCAGCTCCTGGGCTTGGTGTGAATGACAGACCAAGGCCTCCTGGCTGCATTATCACCTTGGGCTTTGAGGACGAAACAGTTCTGGGTATGAAGCTTGTCCTGCCACTTGCTGGGTATCATCCTGGAAATGGTTACTTTGCCTTTCTGGAAATCTCAGTTTCCTCGTCTGTGAAATAGGGGCAATAATAATGTAGGGGTTTGGGGGTTTTAATGATAATTATATAGAGAGGCTAGCCCCTAGAAGGTGTTAAATTAATAGAGGCTATTATAGTATTGGTTACCCTTCCATAGATCATTTATGGTGGCCTTTAATGCTTCAGCTTTATAAAAAAAATGTTTTGAAGATTTTATTTATTTATTTGACAGAGAGAAATACAGCTAGAGAGGGAACACAAGCAGGAGGAACGAGAGGGAGAAGCAGGCTTCCCGCCGAGCAGGGAGCCCGATGCGGGGCTTGATCCTGGGACTCAATCCTGGGAGTCCAGGATCATGACCTGAGCTGAAGGCAGATGCCCAAAGACCAAGCCACCCAGGCGCCCCTCAACTTTGTAAATTTCCTGCACCTTAACACCGACTCATTTTAAGTCTTATGACTGAGGGTTTGAAATGTTTGGGGAGTCAGGGAAGTCCTTGTTGTTTCTGACACTAGAATACCCAAATATGAGGCTATTTGAGGCAATTTGAGTGAAGCAGAGTGAATTACTGAAGAGATGAGAGGGGTGTTCTGAGGCTGCTCAGAGGCTATATAATGCTAGGAAACAGCACCAGCAGGTCATGAAGTGAAAAGTAGGTCACTTGCTTGGAGTCAAGGTGTCAGGTAGCATACAAGGTGAAGAGCCCTGAGTCGTAAACAGTAACAGGCTGTGAAAATTGCCGCAGGAGCCATGAATCGAAGGGCTGCCTTCCCGCACATGCTGGAGGATAGAGCTGCTGGTAGGACAGCTGTCTAGCTGCTCCCCCTTGCACACAGGCAAAACAATGCCCTCTGCCTTCAGTGGCTGCATCTTGAACATAGAGGACAATGATAAATCAAGAGACACGTAACCGGTTATGTCCAATGGCAGGAGGGCCACGCAAGTTGCCCATGGATTTTGAATGTGTGCTGTGCTTTTCAAATGTTTACGGCTTCAGATTTTAATGTGTCGAATTTCAGCAAGCCTACATGAAACATCTGCTTGTTTGCAGAGCCTTGTGTATGGAAAAGACATTCTATTATTATAGGATGTTTGGGTGTCATAAGAATTTTTTTAAATACTGATTTTGTGTGCAAGTCATAAAGGATTGTGAGCGCAAAGCCTGGGGCTCCCACTTCAGATGCATTTGAGCAGATATCTGGGCTGGCCTGTCTGGGGGGAGGGAGAGGTAGACAGAACACTGTTGGCCTGGCAGGGACAGTAGCCCATGGTGTCGGCTCTGCTCCATTACCCTCAATGTCACCCCTTCTTCTCCACTCCACACTTCCTTCTCCTTACTAATACTCACCTCCTGCCCACTACCCTTACCAGCCCCAAACTCTGGAGAGATGGTTGAGATAAAAGAGCATCTGAGAGAGCAGGGGTTTTGGTTAACTTGGAAACTAGGCTAGGTGCAAAGAAAGAAAAGCAGCCAGCCATCAGATGCCGGTGTCTCACTTCAGTTATCTGATTTAAGCAGAATCCACCAAATTTCTTAGGCCTCTGAAATTAACTGCACTATGATTACCACCTTTAAAAAAAAATAACTCCATCATGGACTAAATATTCCTTAAAGTGTTACATTAATATATCAAAGTTACTGAAAATAAACTACCTGAGACCCAAACTATGATATGATGCTAGCATTATTTCCTCAGATATCTCATATGGATTAGTTTTATGCAAAGTAGTGTAATTAAAATTTCACATAACCTAAAGTCCATGACGAGTTTAGACTAAATTGAAGTTATTTGGAAACCAGAAGCTATGAAAAAACACAGAAATAGCCTACCGGCTCTAGCTCCTTCAACAGTTGAGGATCGTACTGGATTTTGCTGCATTTGAGCAGATAAAGTACCTTTCAAAAGCCCACATTTAGATGAATATAAATACTGGTTCTAAGGTGCTCCTTTTTTTTTTTTTTAAGACTTTATTTATTTGACAGAAACACAGCCAGAGAGGGAATACAAGCAGGGGGAGTGAGAGAGGGAGAAGCAGGCTTCCAGCTGAGCAGGGAGCCCAATGTGCGGCTCAATCCCAGATCTCTGGGATCATGACCTGAGCTGACGGCAGTCGCTCAACCAACTGAGCCACCCAGGCGCCTCGGTGCTCCTGTTTAATAGGAATAAATGATGGTTTTAATGAAAAATTCTTATGGTTTACAACTACAAGAAAAAAACAATTTGGGCAGAAAATGTGTAAAAGACACATACTCTTAGAAAAGTAATCTGGATCGCCATCAAAGACACTGACCTCAGCTGAAAAGGTAACAAGCCGGTTAGGGAATATATTCCTGTTACTAAGACTTACCTTTTTTTTTTTTTTTTTAAATATTTTATTTATTTATTTGACAGACAGCAAGATCACAAGGCAGAGAGGCAGGCAGAGAGAGAGGAGGAAGCAGGCTCCCTGCTGAGCAGAGAGCCCAATGGGGGCCTTGATCCCAGGACCCTGAGATCATGACCTGAGCAGAAGGCAGAGGCTTTAACCCACTGAGCCACCCCAGCATCCTGAAGACTTACGTTTTAAGACATAATGACTGATTATAAAACTCCCCTTGGGAGAAGAATGAGGATGTTAGGAGATACTCCCCTTGTGTGATTGCAAAGAATGTGCACATTTATTTATTTCCATTTGGTGTCTTGACCTGACAAAAGAAAAATTTGAATTTATGGCTTTAAATGGCAGGACTGCTGGAATGAGCTAAGGATTTTTTATAAGTTTAGACAGCAACTAAGGGCACTTCTGTTATTTCTGAAAGCCATGGAAACTATTTAAATATTTTAGACTTGACTGACAAGGAACTATTCTTTTGACTTTTTTTTTAAAAAAAGCACCTGTTTTTTTTCAGGCTATAAATTATGTTAACGTGTGAGCACAATTATCATAGAATATTTCTAAAGGGACACAATTGGTCACATTGGTTGATTCCACTTGGTGGCAATGCAGAATAAATAAAAATATACTTTTTTTTTCTAAGCTCATGTTCAGACTGTGATTATTTTTTTATTCTCCACTAGCATAAAATTTACTTATATAAGCTATATTAATGCAAGCATAAGAACGTTATTCTTCAGAGAGCTTAGTTTCAAGAACTAAATTTAGAGCCACTTAGTTTATCTCATGAGTGATGGTGCTATTTTGAACAACAAGGATGCAAGGAGATTTGATGTCCACTTATGACTTAAGTTACTTGATAATGTGTACTTAGTGATAGAATAGGTAGATGCTTGCACTTACTTAGTAGCCCGAAATTATAGGGACGAAGATTTCTCTTTTCAGGGATGCCTCTCTGATGAGTTCATAGACTCTTTTTTTTTTTTTTAAAGATTTTATTTATTTGACAGAGAGAAACACAGCCAGAGAGAAACACAAGCAGTGTTCTGAGCCACCCAGGTGCCCCGAGTTCATAGACTCTTAAATGCACCTTCACAGTGTCACTGGGGGGAAAAAAGGACATGGTGATTTTTTTCCCCTATAAACACTCTAAAACTTAAAGATAAAGCTCTACAAATAGATTCTCATGCCTATCCATGTATGTATAATTGGTTCTAAGTGTTTGAGTGAATCAAATTTTCTGTGGGGCATAAAAAGTACATAAAAGTAGTGCTGACATATTCTTTCATTTCTTTTCTTTACTGGAAAATAAAAGGAACTTTTAAAAAGATTGTATTTTGGGGCACCTGGGTGCCTCAGTTGGTTGAGCGACTGCCTTTGGCTCAGGTCATGATCCCGGAGGCCCGGGATCGGGATCGAGCCCCACATTGGGCTCCCTGCTCGGCGGGAAGCCTGCTTCTCCCTCTCTCACTCCCCCTGCTTGTGTTCCCTCTCTGGCTGTGTTTCTCTCTGTCAAATAAATAAAATCTTTAAAAAAAAAAAGCTTAAAAAGATTGTATTTATTTGAGATAGAGCGACAGGGCACAAGCAGGGTGAAAAGCAGAGGGAGAAGCAGACTCCCCACTGAGCCCCGATGTGGGGCTTAATGTGGGATTCAATTTGGTGCTCTGGGATCTCAAGTGGAGCAGAAGGCATTTAACCGACTGAGCCACTGAGGTGCCCAATAAAAAGAACTTTTTTCTTTTTTTTTTTTTTTTTACTTTTATTTTATTTTTTTTATTATTTTTTTTATTGTTACTTAAATTTTTTTTTCCAGTGTTCCAAGATTCATTCCCCATTCCCCACACCCAGTGCTCTATGCTTTAGGTGTCCCCAGTACCCACCGCCAGGCTCTCCCATCCCTCTACCCCCCTCCCTCCAAGTCCCTCAGTTTGTTTCTGTGTCCAAAGTCTCTGTTGTTTCGTTTCCCTCCCTGGATTACCCTAGTTCCCATTTACTTTCCTTCTCCCACTGTCCTCCAGGTTACCCCTCATGCACCACAAGAAAAGAACTTTTAAGTGGATGTTTGTTTTCTTAATTTACAAGTCATCTGCACTTCTACCCCTTCACCCACCTGCTGTGGCCTTCTCTTACTTTTTAATTTTGTGCCTGCTCCCTAAATCTTAGCATTTTATTTTATTTTACTTTATTTTATTTTTTTTAAATCAACATTTTAATATTGCTCTTATTGTCTCAGTTCAGATTTTGATGTCTTTCCTAATGGAGTGAGAAATAGAGAATAGAAAAGTTTTGTGTCCATAACATTTTAAAGGAGCTGCATACCTTCATAACACCTCTCCACTTATTATTTCCATTACTTCCTTTTTCTTTCCTTGTCATTTGTGCTCTCAACTGGAAATACCTCTTAGCATCACATCACTCTAGCAAAGACGACGGGGTTTCCATAGTTCTCTGTGATGTGCTCCATAAATTAAGAACACAGAGTTAACATGAACCCAAATACGAGAACTGTAGGGAGATAAACATGAGGTCACAGTGTACTGATTAAGTCACTAACTACATGGGGGGGTGGTGTGTTGAATCCGTTGTTTGATTGTTCACCTAATAATTCACTTCCTATGGAATAATGTAGACACAGTCTGTGACAGGTTTTACCTGCTTTCTTGTTCCTTAGTTTTACTAAAGGGAAAAAGAATGTAGGCGGCCTCTGCCTCTGAGCCTATTGCAGGTTTTTCTGATTTTCAATTCTAAAGCTTGATTGGTGGTAGGCTGCACCGTAAGATGAACTTCCCTATCTTGTTTCTCAGAATAGTATTGTATTTCCCCTTATGATATTTCAGAAGGTGTGTCTGACCAGCATTGATTTTTCTCAATTATCATAGTCATGACTGACTGGCTAAATTGAAATATGCTTCATTATGGCACGTATATGTCATTACAGCATGTAAGTCTGTAGACTGATACTGAATTCTAGAAAGAGTTGTAATGCCATCCTCATCATTTTGTGGTTCTTTTCTCTATGTAAAAGATCTAAGCTTAGATTTCCCAGATAAATACAATTGAATAAATACGGTAAAATAAAATTAGAAGAAGAAAAAAAAAACAGAAGAAAAAAACCCTATGATTACCCACTATGTAATTTTGAGATGTTCTAGCTCTGTAGTTCTCACCAGCATGTAATTAAAGGTATATTTTCCAAATGGAATCAAGACAGTGCTGTAGAAAAATATGAAACAAGCATTCTTTATTCTGCAGACATGCAATTTCATATATCTCGCCCACTGCATTGTCCTCATCATAAGGGAGCAGGAGGAAGAGCCCTGCTCACTCCAAAATATAAGACAAATTTGTCTCAAACACACAAGACAAAAAATGAGTTAAATCTTCACCAAACTTGTCTCTCTATAAAAAGTGCAAAGACACAAAATGAATAAAATTTGCATTCATTACCACTTGATATAAATTATTTAGAACCATAAAATTTTAGAGATTAAATAGACTTATTTTTATATGTGTCCAACACTATTATTTTTCACATGAAGAAATTTTGTGCCTTCGTAAAACGACACAGAGGTACAGGCAGTGAAATTTAGGTATCCAAAGAGAAGTCATGAAATCTGGACTATCAGATACCCACAGATGCCCGGAGCTCCTAAAGATTACAAAAATGCATTGGGGCTCTGAAGGTATAGAGATTAATGAACTCATCAAAGATGATACAGATGGGGGCGCCTGGGTGACTCAGTCCTTAAGCACTGCCTTTGGCTCAGGTCATGATCCCAGGGTCCTGGGACTGAGCACTGCATTGGTCTCCCTGCTCATTGGGAAGCCTGCTTCTCCCTCTCCCACTCCCGTTGCTTGTGCTCCCTTTCTCGCTGTGTCTCTCCCTGTCAAATAAATAAATAACATCTTTAAAAAAAAAGTTGATACACGTGGGCAGTGGCAGAGCTGATTAAAACCCACCTTTCCAGGTTCCCATTTTCATTCTTCTTTTAATACCTCAAATGAGATTATTTTCAAGTCTCCTGAATTATTAAATCATTGTGTCTCTTTGGGGGAAGGGGAGGGATTTGGACAGCAGGATAGTGAGTGGACTTAGCAGCGGGGCTCCTTACAAAGGAGTGCCACAGTGCTGTGCACAGAGCTGCAGCAGAGACTTTCCTTTGCAATTTATCATTTGAGTGATGAGTTAAACTGCTTATGAACAAAAAAGTCTTCAGAAAGTTCACCTTGAAAGATAGATATTTTATGGTGTTTTATTTTATTCTGCAAATTTCTAGAGTGTCTGCCATGAGGTCATAGAGCACCACATTGGGTGAGCTAGCTGTGCTTGTGACCATATGGATGTGGGCCTATGGCCTTGATTACTTTTTTCATAGGAACAAGTATAAAGAAGTCAAAGATGATGGACCTTAATACATTTTTATAAACTTCAGGAGATCTAGCCACTTCTGGGTATGAAACTGATATTCAAGATTTCAGATTTCTCTATGGGCACCCAAACTTCAGTCCCTGTGTTTACGTGTATTTACTAAGGCACAAATCTGAGTTCGCATCTATGAAACACCAGTTTCAGGAAAATACTTAGCTCTTGTGTCAGCCCAGAAAACCACCCAACACCCATATCAAAATAAGACTTTTCCTTCCTTCCTTTCTTTTCTTTTCTTTCTCTCCCTCCCTTCCTCCCTTCCTCCCTCCCTCTCTTTCTTTCTTTTTTCTTTCTTTCTTTTCTCCTTCCTTCCTTCCTTCCTTCCTTCCTTCCTTCCTTCCTTCCTTCCTCCTTCCCTCCCTCCCTCCTTCTCTTTTTCTTCTTTCTTTCCCTTTCTTCCTCCCTCTCTCTCTCTCTCTCTTTCTTTCTTTCTTTTTTCTTCTTTCTGATTTCACTATTAGGTAATCTCTGTACCCAACATGGGGCTCAAACTCACAACTCTGAGATCAAGAGTTACATGTTCTACTGACTGAGCCAGTCAGGTGCCCCAAGACTTGTCTTTTCCTGCTGTTAAATCTTGCAGAGAAATTCTCAGGAAATAATGACAACTTTTGTTTTGCAGATTCAAATAAATTCATGATTAATGCTTTTTTGGTAATGATGTTGTAACTTGGGTTAGTTATGTGACAAAATTAATGTTAATAATATTATAAGTGGCTATAGCTTAGTATTTATGACATTCTTATTGGTCTAAGAAGCACTTTAACTTTTTTCATTATGTTTCACAAATATTTTAAGAAAAACATATATGCTATCATGACAGTTTGGAATGAAAAGAATCTTTTTGTTTATTTATGTGTTTGTTTATTTATTTATTTTAAATATTTTATTTATTTATTTGACAGAGAGAAACACAGCTAGAGAGGGAACACAAGCAGAGGGGATGAGAGAGAAAGAAGCAGACTTCCTGCCCAGCAGGGAGCCTGATGTAGGGCTAGATCCCAGGATTCTGGGATCATGACCTGAGCTGAAGGCAGATGCTTAACGACTGAGTCACCCAGGTGCCACAAGAATTTTTTTTTTAAAGATTTTATTCATTTATTTAAAAAGAGAGAGAGAGAGAGAGAGAGAGAGAGAGAGAGAGAGACTACACTCATGTAAGCAGGGGGAGCAGCAGATGGAGAGAGAGAAGTAGACTCCCCCCTCTGAGGAAGGATCCCGAAAAGGGGCTCGACCCCAGGACCCTAGGATCATTGACCTGAGCTGAAGGCAGACACTTGACTGGCTGAGCCACTCGGGCCCCTAAAGAAGTCTTTTTTAAATTCTCTGAATGTATCTCACTTAAAGGTTGTATACCTATTTTGGAACAAGGCATTCGTATGCAAAGAAGCCTACAGGTTCACAGAGCAGAACACAAATTAACATAAAGTAATACACAAGTAAAATGCCATTAAAACCGGCACTATTTGTGATGGTAAAAGTTATTTCATAGTGATGTCACCTGTTACTCATGTGAATCCGTCCATATCTCTAGGCAAAACTAGTGATTCAGTACTCTTGTGTTCTCATAGGATACTTACTCCTTAGTTTCTATATGGTAGTATAATGACAATATGTTTTTACCTGTCTGTCTTTTTCTCTACAGGATGAGTGGGAGTGACATTCTCCTAGCTGTTTCTATGGTGAATGGCAAATGATTGTTGAAAGGCTGATTTAAATATTGCTTGAAGAAAGTGACAATTCATTGAATTCGAAAATATTTTTTTGCTGCGGAGAATTCTATTTAATAACAGTAATTCTAACATTATCAGACCTATCGTACAAAGTGAATTCATGTAATATGTTTGCAAGATCCTGAGTAAAAGTCATGGACCCAGAAGGTGTGATGATATTTTTCTATTAAAATTGTGGTGAAGTATAGGAATTTTATTGTAAAAATGTAAGGACTTGGGGCCCCGGAGTGGCTCAGTTGGTTAAGTGTCTGTGTTTAGCTCAGATCATGGCTCAGATCCTGATCTCAGGGTCCTGGGATAGAACCCCACATCGGGGCTCCTTGCTCATCAGGGAGCTGCTTCTCCATTTTGGTCTGCCTCCCCCCGCTTGTGCTCACACACTCTCTCTCTCTGTCAAATAAATAAATAAAATCTTTAAAAAAAATGTGAGGCCTTTTAGTAGACCTATTATCCACTAGAATGAAACCTAAAGGTCTATTAGGAAGGAGATAGAGGGGCGCCTGGGTGGCTCAGTTGGTTAAGCGACTGCCTTCAGCTCAGGTCATGATCCTGAAGTCCCGGGATCGAGTTCCATATGGGATCCCATTTCAGGCTCTCTGCTCAGCAGGGGGTCTGCTTCTCCCTCTGACCTCTCCCCTCTCATGTTCTCTCCCTCTCGTTCTCTCTCTCTCAAATAAATTAAAAAATAATAATAATAATTAAAAAAAAGAAGGAAATAGATGTGCCAGAATATATTATGTGTGATGCTTCTACTATTTCATTCCATCTTCACTGTGGTCCAGAAGGTATGTATCATCAGCCAAATATTTCAGACAAGGTTATCTGCCTCAGAGCGCATAGCAACGCGGTATTAGTACAGAGGCATGTCTAACTCCAAAATGTCTACCTTCTTCCCAGGACACTACGTATCTACTCAAGGTAAAAGATAAGATCATCAAAAAAAGGATAACCCCATTCTTTTAGGTAAGGCTGAAAACCATATCACACAAAATTATGTGGGTCAAAAGATTTTGGGGGGGTGGGGGGACAGAAGGGGGTCTGGATTGTGGGAAAAATAAAAATTAACTAAAAAAATTAAAAAAAATTTTTTTTGCATGCTGATAGTGAATTAATTGGAGTACCTTCCAAATCAGTTCAAGTGCTAATTTCAGTTGTTTTCCTATTACTGCAGGTAAGAAACATTTTGCACCAGCTTTGCAGTTTTAAGTAACAAATAACTTACATTTGCATATACATTCTCAGAGCACTAAAACACTAAGAAATAGATGCGAATGTCTAGCATTGATTTTTCAAAAATAGTGGTCAACCCATTAGCTAAGGTTTGTGGATGTAAGGGAAACAGAAAAGATAGGAGGAAGTTCGTTATTACAGGGAGGGGGCACTGCTCAAATTCCTCTCCTCAAGTAAATCCATGGAATTCACTTTTAGAATCCTGTCCTCCACAGACCTTGGGAAGCATTCTGGTCAAACAAGCCTGTTTTGCTCCCTCCCCAAAAAGAGTGATTTCACTGAGGTGAGGAGCTTGCTGGAGCTCTTTCTGGGGAATCCTGGTGTCCAGCTGAGATATGGTAGGAGAAGAACCTAGCCCTGTAGGGAGAATGCAGCAGGATCTGTGTCAGTGCCTGAGGGGCACCTTGGCAAGGGTAGGAGTTTAGGGGGGAGTGCTGCTCCAAGGAGCTGCACCCATTCTCTCCATGTGCCCTAAGACATGGGCAACCATGGTTCCAAGAAATGGGCTCTGGAACCATAGGATAAATGCAGCAAAGTGGGACTTGTCTCACACGGTTTCCCCAAACCATGGGCTATGCTGAGGGGGACTTGGGGATTAAGAAGAAAACCACGGGCCAAAGATGGAGTCACTTATGCCAGGCTGAGCTACCACACTGGGGCTTAGTACTTAACCTAACTACAGTTTTCAACCTCCTTCAGAAATGTGGTCTTGGGTGGTCAGTCAGGAATTTTCTGTTCAGCACCAATGGGGTAATCTGTCACATGTGCCCTCTTGATACCCCTCCCCCAAAGGAAGAAGAGGTCATTGGCAAGGAAGATCTCCCTGTCCTGCCCACTAAGAAAAAGTGACTTTGCCTGGAACTGTCCTTTTCTTTTTTTAATAATTTCCTTGTCTCACCTTCCTTCCTATAAAAACCTTCCATTTTGTCTAACTCCTCAGAACTCCCTTCTACTTCCTAGATGGGATGCTACCTAATTCATGAATTGCTTAATAAAGCCAATTGGATCTTCAGATTTACTCAGTTGGATTTTTGTTCTTTTACAGGATCTGTGACAAGAGAGGCTGGTGTGGAGACTGGGATGCAAGGAGGACATGAGGGAAGCTAAGACAATAAAGCCCTCTGGTAGTGTGAGCCCCTCAAATGCTTTCAGAAACCCTGGCCCAGTGAATAACCTAGATATCTGCAAAGGGCCTAGTTGGAGCAGCCATTTTGTCATTCAAGAACCCTGGGTGGCTCAGTTGGTTAAGCGACTGCCTTCAGCTCAGGTCATGATCCTGGAGACCGGGGATCGAGCCCTGCATCGGGCTCCCTGCTTGGCGGGAAGCCTGCTTCTTCCTGTCTCACTCCCCTTGCTGTATTCCCTCTCTGGCTGTGTTTCTCTCTGTCAAATAAATAAAATCTTAAAAAAAAAAAAAAAAAAAAGAATGTAGGCCCAGCATGGCCAGTTCTTCTTCATGAGAAGCTACACATTAAAATTGTTTTAAATGTGAAATATACTGGTTTTAAACTATTTGCACCTAAATTAAAATTTCAAAGTCATGAGAGAGTCAAAGAAAATAATCCACAGGCCAAACTGTCCCTCCGCTCCCCTATTTGGAAGCTTTGGTATAGGAAAACTATTTGGGACTCTGGAGGGAAAGGACTCCCTCATTCCTTCTTAGAGATACCAATTTCATTGGCCTGTGATGGGCCCCAAGCATTAAATTACCTTCCTGTGAAGTCTAGTTTGAACCCTATTGACTTAAGTGGCATGAAGTGACTGGATACCAGGTACCACTGGGCCATAGACTTCCCTGGCTGCCTCTTCTCCTACATTCTCCTTATGCAAGGTTATCCATAGAGTCGTAACATCAAAAATTCTTTCTGCCTGCATTTCTCCAACTTAAATGTGTGGAAGAATCACTCAGGAGCTTATTAACATGGAGGTTACTAAATCCCACTGAGGGAGAGTCTGATTCAGTAAATGGATTCTGAATTTGCTCTTAACACCCACCTTAGTTTATTGTAAGACAGATGGTCTGGAGACCACACTTTAGAAACACTGACTCATCGTGGATGCTGTGACTGGCACATCTATTACTTCAGCTCTAGCTTCTTGCCTAAGTTCTAGATCTATAGTTACAACTACCTACTGTAGGGAAATCTCTACCATCTTTACCTGGATATCCCAAACTTATCATTATTTGAATCCAAAGTGGTATTGTCCTTCAAAGCCTGCACACAGACTTATATTTTTTATTTCACTGAAACTCATCATCATCCACTTAATCGCCCATGCCAGAAATCTGCATTTGCTT
The DNA here is from genome assembly GCA_004023965.1 of Spilogale gracilis. Lineage (NCBI taxonomy): Eukaryota > Metazoa > Chordata > Mammalia > Carnivora > Mephitidae > Spilogale > Spilogale gracilis. The sequence continues at coordinate 124,355 of PITA01001905.1, read as the reverse complement.
CTACGATGGGTGGGGACCAGCTTGGAGAATGTAGCAGGTACCAGCATGCCTTACGGAGTAGCTGCTTTTCTAGCCAAGTCTTGCCATATCCATCTAGTTATTTTACCTTAGCTTTCTAAGTGGAATCCAGTTCTTCTGGGACAAACCAGTAATAACAACAGCCTTATTTATTGAGGTTGACTCTGTGTCAGGCACTCTTCTAAGTGTTTCATATGCCTTGATTCAATTTTTCATGAAGCCCTTGAATTCGCTGTTGTGTTTTGGCAACTCAGTAGCTCAATAGCCCCTGCAGCTGGATCTCTCCCCCATATTTCCATCTTCCACTGGGGCCTCTGCTTCAGATAATGTCATCTCCCAGCAATGAAACCACCCATCTCACTGCAGACCCCACGGTCTAGGATCCCTGCTCTCATTTTCTGCTCATGATTCCAGGGATATTGATGGTTGCCTCACTTGTAATCACATTAAATATGTGTCCTTAGCTAGAGTAAATCAGGTTGCTGCCTACCCTCAAACAATAGAGTGCTTCCATCAGAAGGCAATTGTCTAGTCCAATTTCCTTGCTTTATAGACTTGAAAACCAAGGCCTAGAACCATAAAGTGATTGGTTAAAGGTAAGGGAGGACTGAGTTAGAACTGGGGATCAAACCTGAGTTTTCTATGTTCAAGTCTAATGCTGGAAGGTGAGCCCTGTTCTAGTGGAGTGACATGACCCTGGGACTGTGGTCTGTGTATTTCCTGCACATGCCTGCACCTAGAATAGTGCCTGGGGTGCAGTAACTGTGAATGGCTACACTGCGGATGCATCAATCTGAGGCTGGTTGGCAAGACAATGACCAGAATACCCTTTGATGTAAAGAACTATGGTCAATTATAGGACGATAATGTTGAATGCAATATGTGTGCTATTTAGCACTTCTAGCAAAAATACAGTGGAGGCAATGGATGAATTGTTTTGATGGTGAGACTGCTGTAACTATTCTGCCCAAATGGCCCATGAAATAAACTCACCTTGGCCACTCTTGTTAAAATTTTGACCTCTTTCTTTCTTTCTTTCTTTCTTGATGCTGTGATTCTACTTACTTTTCTTAATCAAACATCTCCCTGTCTAAAATTCTATCATTATGCATTTTGTGTTTGCCATCTGTATACTGACTAGAATGATCTATGTGGCAGCAGGGGCTTTGTGTCTTTCACCACAGTAAGTTCAGTACTTGGAAGTTTCTGACCCAGAAGAACTTCCTGTAAATGATGGGTTTGGATTTGGGGATGGAAGCTTCAATAACAGGCAACACCCTGGGATTCAGAGGCCTGATGTACTTCCACAAAGGAATACAAAATAAGCACCCAGGGCAAGACTGGAGTCCAGATGTTAGAGGTTTGGATAATACCATTTGAAGGGGTATTTACCAAAAATAACCTTTATCATTTAGTAAATGACTTCTCTGGTGTACTTTGACCCTATATCAAAGGAATAACCCACTACCGTAAGTAAAATTATAACATTTAGAGAAGGGATACTTTCTTATTTATGAATATAAATAGAGTAGATTGAACAGTGTCTTCCCCAAATTCATGTCCATCCAGAACTTCAGAATTTGATTTCATTTGGAAATAAGGTCTTTAGACATAACTAGGTAAGGAACTTAAGACGAAATCATCCTGGATATGGGGTGGGTCCTAACTCCAATGACTGGTGTCTTTATAAGAGAAGGGAGATAGAAATTTGGACCCACAGAGACACGGAAGAGAAGATGATATGAAGACAGAGGAAGAGATTGGAATGAGGCATCTTTAAGCTGAGGAAAACCAGGAGCCACCAGAAGCTGGAAGAGGCAAGGAAGGCTTCTCTCCCAGAGTCGTTGGAGCATAACCCTGCTGGCCCAAGGATTTCAGACTTCTGACCCCTAGAACTGTGAGAAAATACATTTCTGTTGTTGTAAGCTACTGTTTGTGGCTTTTGTTATGGTAGCCTAAGAAATGAGTACAGTGAGTGTAGGAGATATTTGTTTCCTTGCGGATAGGGGGACGGTCCATTAGTCCACGATGTTATGAAGTCAAGCACTGTAACATCTAACACCTATGAGTGCTAAGTTGGAGTAGATGATGCTGTCTGTCAAACTCCATTTTCTGAATGACATCCTAAGACTCAGAGGGGTGGCCCGGGGAGGCCTCCAAGCTGAGCAGCTACAGTGGAGGAGGGGACCCAGACACTGAAAGAAAGCATTCCAAGCCCCTTCCGTATTTCTTCCTATGAACCAGGAAAGTGGAAGGTAGGGGGGACTTGCTCCCTCTAACCCAGGAGGGAAGCCAGGAGAGCAGCCCTTCCAGTCTGTGGGTGAGGGGTGAGGCTTACTGTTTCTCATTTCATGGCTATATGAAATTATGGTCGTTCTTTTCAAATACAACAGCAAATCATTTTCATTTCTTATAATTTATAATCCTGGTGCCAAGTATTTCTCTGACCTTCCCTTTCCTTCTGCTTAACCTGTCTCACTTCCCCCCACCCCCACCCCCTGCTCCTTACTACTAAAAGGGCTGGAATTGAGAAGTCCCTTCTCAATAGCCTGGCTTTTCCTACTTTCCTAAATGACATATTTGACTGTCCCCTACCACCTATTCCTACAAAGGGACCTTAGCATTTCTGCACCAGCCCCCCAGGTTCTTCTCTTCAGCCCTTCTCCTTGCTTTCTCTGCTACCCTTTTCCCTGTTTTTCTCTCTTGCTTCAGCATTTAGTTGTTGCAAACCTTCCAGGTAAGGGGCACTGTTTTGGGCTGTTGCATTTGCCTGGAATTTCTCCTTTCTCCTTTTACTGCTCCTCTCAATTCTCCTTATCCTTCAGTGTTTGCCTCAAGCTTCTTCTTCCATCTGGTCTTCTCCAGCGACTCCTGAGGACAGTTTTATTTCTCCTTTACAAATTTCTGTAGCCCTTATGGTCAGTAAAATGCATTTGGCCCCAATCATGTGTCCCTTGTATTACTATTTGTGGTGATTAGAAACTATTTCTTGTCTGTTCATTTAGATCATGAGTTTCCTGAGGAAGCAGACACACTGTATTTATCTTTGAAACCTCAGCACCTTGCAGTGCTTTGATGGCCTAGTTGCTTGGCATATGTTTATTGATTGGGTGGCGTATTTGGTGCTTTTAAATGAAATCAGGAGCTCCGGAAAGCCAATATATTTTTGTGTTTTCTCGAATCAAGCCTCCTCCCCTTCGGCTGGGTCTATTAAACCAGTCTAAGTGAGTCTGTTGGAAACAACTTGAAGAAGGAAAAAGACCATTTGTTTTAGGAAAAACCAAGCAGGCAGAAAGGAAAGGTCAGTTCAAAACTGCCCAAAGGCAAATTTGCCATTTAAAATCAGCAGTCACATTCCTGTGGATAAAATCATCACTAGTCTCAAGCAATCACTGCTCTCTGAAGGTGAAGCACTGCTTACTTTTTAGGGTGTCTGTGTGTGTATTAGTGGGTTGTGGGGCAGAGGAGAGAGCAAGAAAGAACTGAAGGGAGTGGGCAGTGAAGGAGTTGCCCCTCTGTATCATCAGGAGGAAGGGCTCTTTGAAGGAACTGCCACATTTATGCAGATTCTTCAGGATTATGCATGAATCAGGGGTGATCTTGTCCGCCTGACTGCTAGCTTACCCTCTCTTTGCCTGACTCCTCTGCTTTAGAAACCATACAGAAAAAGCTGCCTGTCCGCCACTTACAGGAGATAAAGGGAAGGCTAGGTGAATTGGTCCTTTCATGAAAGAAACTGTGGGGCATGTAGAATATTAGCAGGCCGAGATGAGATAAAGGCAATGATAATAAAAAGAACATTTAGGGAGAACATAACATGGACAGAGCAAATGTTTAAAGGGTAACAGACATTATTTAATCCCTCTAACAACCTGGGAGGCATGCGTCACTATGTACAGGGAGGTTCAGTAATTTGCTTACTATCACATTGCCACTAGGTATGTAGTTGAACCAGGATTCCTGGGCTCAGGCTCTAATATTCCAAGCAGTAGACACGGCAATGAGCTTCTTTTCCCAAGAAAAGGGACATGTAGACAAACACATTAGTCCACATTGGGTGCAATGGAACCAGACATTAGCAATTAGAGGAACATGCTGGCAATCAAGTCACTGGCCTTCAAATACCAGAAGGTAATTACGTTCGAATTTCTATTCTTGCCTCCTTGGCAATAAGGAAATTATGTTGTTTATATTTGGAATGTGCAATTAGCACCATCCTGACTGACCTATTGGAAGTTAAAAATAGCCGAAGTGACTGCCTTCGGCTCAGGTCATGATCCCGGAGACCTGGGATGGAGTCCCACATTGGGCTCCCTGCTCAGCGGGAAGTCTGCTTCTCCCTCTCTCACTCCCCCTGCTTGTGTTCCCTCTCTGGCTGTGTTTCTCTCTGTCAAATAAATAAAATCTTTAAAAAAAAAAAAAAAGAAAAAGGAAGTTAAAAATAGTTTTGCTTAGAGTCCACCAAATCACTGATGAAAGTGTTTCCTGATAGACTTGGTAGCGATTACTGAGGCTTCTGGCTATTGCTTTATTTTGCCATTTATTTCATTTTTTTAATATTCTTTTTTTTTTTTTAAAGATTGTATTTATTTCACAGAGAGAGAGATCACAAGTAGGCAGAGAGGCAGGCAGAGAGAGAGGAGGAAGCAGGCTCCTTGCCGAGCAGAGAGCCTGATGTGGGCCTTGATCCCAGAACCAGATCATGACCTGAGCTGAAGACAGAGGCTTTCACCCACTGAGCCACCCAGGCACCCTCTTTTGCCATTTAGAGAACGATACAGTTTGGTCATAATCATCATTTCCCCCAATTTTTGATATGTCCATTGAACTTATCTTTTTCTTTTTCAAAAACATGGGGTATAACTGTGTTACTAACCTACTGGGAAATGTGAGACGAACACACATCATCTCATGTGGTTACTTCTGATTTCTGCACTTTGGGGTCAGATTTTATAAAGGAATTCTGTGTAAACAAGACCCATGCTTAAGCCTGTATGCAGGGTTTGAACGTGGAGGTAGGGTAGGCAGATGACTGGATAGTGGGATTTGAGTTTCCTACCATTGTCCTGACACTGTCTGAAGCTGCAGAAAATTTGCTGATCTCCTGTAGAGAACAGAAATGGGAAAAAATTGGTTGGGTCACAGTATGGATGGTTTGAGTGGGAGATCTGAAGTTCTGCCATCTTGGTTTCTTCCTGAGGCTTATATCTATACCATTTCTAACGCTGCTGGTCAACACTAGAGAAATGGCTAATTTCTGTGAGTAAGAAATCACTATCTGTATACCAGACCAATAGATTTTGGCCCTGAGGAGTTTTCTTAGAACATTAATGGGATGAAAGAATCATTTTTATTGAACACCTATTATGTACTTAACACTATATAGGTATCTTACACACATTAGGACATCTAAATCTCCCTTGGTTGTGACTGGGATGGAAAGAGACTATAGAATGAGGAGCACAATAGCCTAATCCTGAGTCGATCTGTCCTTGAACAGGCCAAATGACCTATGTTGGGCCCCCATCTCCATATCCACATCTAACATCTCACCTGGTGAAGAAAGGGAGATCTAGAAAGTCTTACTGAAATATTATAAGAGCTGTAGCTAGGGTTGTGACAGAACAGAATTCACACCAGTAATCCCTATTCTGGGTCTCCTAACTGTAAAACCCACATCCCTTTCCTGGTACATGGGGAGAAACCATAAGATAGAGTCAAACGTGGATTAGCAAGGCTTACTGCTGGCCTTCTGATCCTTACTCCACCACTCTGGTTGGTCATGAAGTCTTACATGAACTACTCAGTCTTCATGCGTCTTTGTCTTTGAAGGTAAACATGGAAGTGATAGTAGTAATAGTTATCTCACAGGTCTATTGCAGAGATTCAACATTTGTATACCTGGAGTGGCACCGGTAGAAGACAAGACTTCAATAAGGTGAACTTTTTTATGGTGACAAAGATTAAGTGTAGAGGCTGTTCCCTTGTCTGGTCTTTAGATAGGGCTGCTTGGCTTGCAAAGCAAAGGGCACAAGCTTCTTGGTCAGGGGTAAAAAGGGAGCATGGATATTGGAAAAAAAAAATCTTGGTCATTTCAATATTTTACCTTGAAGTGGTCCTGAAGAATTATATTCTTTAGACCTTAAAATCGCTCAACTAAGAGCAAAGAATAAGGGGTGCCTGGGTGGCTCAGAGGGTTAAGTCTCTGCCTTCGGCTCAGGTCATGATCTCAGGGTCCTGGGATTGAGTCCCACATCGGGCTCTCTGCTCAGTGGGCAGCCTGCTTCCTCCTCTCTCTCTGCCTGCTTGTGATCACTCCCTTGGTCAAATAAATAAATAAAGCATTTTAAAGATTTTATTTATTTGACAGATAGAAACACAGCGAGAGAGGGAACACAAGAGGAGAGAAAAGCAGGCTTCCCGCTGAGCAGGGAGCCTAATGTGGGAGGCTTCCCGCTGAGCAGGGAGCCTAATGTGGGACTCCAGGATCATGGCTCACTCGATCCCGGGTCTCCAGGATCATGACCTGAGCCGAAGGCAGTCGCTTAACCAACTGAGCCACCCAGGCGCCCCAATAAAGTATTTTTTAAAAAGCAAAGAATAAGCATTGGTTGAGTTTATTCTTGAAATTATTATTAAAGAAAACAAGATCATATGTTAAGAGGACATGGATCCAAAGGGAGGGTAAACACCGTGTAACTGAGGGCAGACATTTCAGTTGTGATTAACTTAAGTTCATTCTAGTAGACACCATATGAGTCAACTGATTGTGGAGGGAGCACATTCTCTCAACTGGGCAGAAGAGAAGCTGTCTATTGACTTATGCCCCTCTATCCTCTGAAATACACTATGTTTTACATACTTTCAATGATAGAAAAGGGTCTTCTGTTTTGTTTTCTTTTGGGTTTTTTTGGGGGGGGGTGGTTAACAAACAGTACACATCAGTATTATGCTCCATAGTTTGTGAAGCTTTAATATATTTTCCAGTTTCAACTGACTGAAGACTCCTTGCTTTAAATGAAGATACAAGGAAAATAAAGCACACGGAGCCCAGGTTAGACAGTTACACAGTTCAATAATCCTTTGGAAAATAATCCTGATGATTATAAAAACACAGTAGACTCTAATAGTCTGTGGAATTAATCTCCTATTTATGGAGCCATTACTGTAATTCACTACATTAGGTGTTGAGGATGCAATGGTGAGTAAGATTTTGTCTCTGCCTTCAAAGAGTTTGTAGCTTAGTGGGGGAGAAAAAGACATTGCAAAAAAGTACAGCCAATGTAAGAAGTGTCATCGTAAAATGTGCAAAGAGCCAGCATAGGAAACAGCTTTGTCTGGGAAAGCTTATGAAAGCTTCGCTAAGGAGGCTCTTAACTAACACCCTAAGCGTTCCATAAGATGATCCCAAACTATGACTGTCCTGTAGGTACATGTGGTTGTTCTTATGTCAAAGCTAGTGAGAAGCCTGGCAGTGGACTCCCAGTTATGTCTGTGGAGATCCGCTACGCGGCAGGACTTGGGAGGGGCCCTCTCTGCCCCACCTCAAAATCTACTGACATCTCAGCTCTTCCTTTTGCTACTCAGGGCATTCCTGAATCATGCTGCCATCCGGGAGAGAGGCTGTTTTTCTCCTCATAAGTTTGCTACTGTAGGCATATAGGGATGATCCCATTTTTCCATCTGACAATACCAACTAAGGATCACTTCCATTAGCACAGAGTATCACTATACCAGAGAGCAGCTTTTAATACATTATAAGCAGCTGGTAAACTGAGGTAGCAGTTGTTATTAGGGGTGGAAGGAAACAAAGACCCCCCCCCCCACACACACACACACGACGGAAAAAATATTACATCAAGAATACAGGAATTGGTCAAATGTAGTCAAAGATCTTCCTCTAGTCATTTACGCAGAACAGAATGCTAGGCTCCTGAGAGCTTCAAGCTTCGAAAATGCCAAAGAGTGCATATCTGTGTGCTTTGAGTATATGGGTGCATAAATGTGTGTATGTATGAGTGTATGCATGTGCTTATATGTGTGTGTATAGATATATATGCATGTGTGCACATATATTTGCCCATTTCTAAGTGTGTATGAATCTGTGCGTGCTTCTAGATGTATGTGCAAGTGTGAATATATACGCGCACGTGCGTGTGTGTGTGTGTGTGTGTGTGTGTGAGAGAGATAGAGATAGAGATAGAGATAGAGAGAGAGAGAGAGAGACTGGGCAGGTTGGAAAGTAAGCATAAGGGTTCTCCAGTCCTCCAGGGCGGTCTCTCCCCATCCCACCTCCACACCATCAACTGATAAAAGCAGAAAGGATGCTCTATGACCTGAGACTGCATTAGAAAGTTGGCAGTTCTTTTGAGGGTATTCCATCTGGGAACCTCATTGGTTCCCTGCAGGATGGTGGATTTTATAAGTCTGCGGATTCCCCCAGGACGAAGGGACTGCTGCTGACACCCTAGGCTGTAGCCGGACCGCCGCCCACCCCACCTCCCCCGCCCCCACCTTCGCCGCTTCCCAAGTGGCCCCCAGCCTGCAGCCGCCGGCTCTGCAGAGGCGGGCCCGGCCGGGGCGGGCTCGGCGCGGCGCGCGGCCCGCGGGCTGGAGTGGGCCCGCGGCGCAGGCGGGAGGGGAGGGAGCGGGAGGGCGGGGGCGGCGGGAGGCCATGCCTCCAGCTGCGGAGGCTGCGGAACAGCTGGAGCCATCGCGGTCACTAGCGCGGCGCCGTCGCCCTTGCGCTCCGGCTGCCGGGTCCTCGGGCGGCGCGCTTTGCGGAGGGCGCCCGGCGTAGGCGGCGGCGAGTGTGGGCCGAGCCGGTATTTATAGCTCGGTGACAGCAGCTGCGGCCGCGACGCCGCCGGCCCGTCTCGCCGCGCTTCCCAGCGAGGCCGCCGGCGCGGCGGAGGGCTGTGCTCGCCCGGGTCTCCGGTGTTGCAGACAACCGGTGCCCGCGCGGCCCCATCCGGTGAGTACGCGTGCCCCGGCGCTGGGCGCGCCTCCCCCGCCGCTCGGTCCCGCCGCAGAGGAGCCCTGCCTGCCCCGCTGCCTGCTCGTACCTGCGCGCGAGTGCGGAAGCGGTCGCAGTCCCCGGCCCCCAATCCCCTCCGCGTCTCTCCTGCGATCCCGAGGGTGGCAGGCGGCGACGCAGGGTGAAGTGTCAGGGAGGGGGACGGACGCAGCGGCCCTTCTGCGCGAAGGCAGTTGAGACTGCTAGGTGGAAGGCTCGCGGTGAGGAACCCTCAAACTCCGGGGCTCCGAGGGATAAGGGACGTCGCCAGGACAGACCTTGAACTTTCCTCGCTTCACTGATTCCCAGGATGGGAACACTGTAAGAAGCCCCACGTACTGTTAATTAAATTAACAGGTTGCCGTTCAGGGGTGTTCTCCTTAAAAACAAAAAACCCAAAAAGAAAACTTGAGTGTTTACTAACTTTATCATGACTAAATGACGCTATTTGGCGATTTGAAAATGCAGTAGGCCCGCAAGTATGTTAGACCCATGTGGTAGCACATCCTACCCTCTGTGGAACAATCAACTGTGTGTGTGTGTGTGTGTTGTGTGTGTGTGTGTGTGTGTGTGTGTGTGTGTGAGAGAGAGAGAGAGAGAGAGAGAGATGGTAGTAAACATCACATGCTTATTTAGTATTTATGTGTCTAATGAACCAAAAGAGTATGTTGAGTAACTAGTTATAAATGATGTATTGTTTGAAATCCATAGACTTCTAGGAAGAAACAGTTCTTCCAATTTATTGAATATAGTGTAGTAGAATCTCTGTAAAAACTAGTTTTGTTGTAAAGTAATGGATTTTTTGCCATGCTGTACTTTCTAACACTCCTTGCCCCCTCAATCTGAGCAGTTTAAAAGTAATTATGGATTTTGAAATTTTGACTCAGGTATTTATCCCCACCCCCATTCCACCACCATCTGATCCTTGTGCCCAGAAACCAATTCTTGTCTGTTTTATTTAATTCATTCCCTTAACTGACAACAATGTAAAAAATAATTTCAGATATGAATGAATTTTATTTTATTCATTCACTGTTACTTTCTTTGGTTTGTGTTTAGATTCTTTATCATAAACAGGTATCACTGAAAAGGAGGTCTAAACATTTGTAAAGAATTCATTGGTGAATATTTTTCAACTTTATAATGTGAAAGGGCTCTTAAATACTTTGCCATTTTAATGAAGAGTTAACTAATGTCTTTGTTGGGAGAGAACCCCAGACCTAACTTTGCTTCAGCTTCTCTATTTTAAATATTTGCATGATTTAGCATTTTGTTATCCCAAAGACTGTGGGTTAAGAAGGAGGGAAGAAAATCACATAAAGGTTGAAATAATGTGAAGCGAAAGTCTGGAAAGTGGTTTATGGATGTGATCTTCTAATTTAGCAAGGGTATCACAAGTACCATCCTGGTATCTATGCAAGGCACTGATGGTGGTTTCATTGATTGGCTTAAAAGGTTGCTTTTTATTTAAGAGGCTGTGTGTCTCTTGTATTGGACTAAAAGCAAGAAGTTCCAACTTTATTTCTGTTATTATTATTTGTATTTTTAAAACCTGTATTAAGCATTCATATTATGTAAAATGCCTTGTGCCATCTCCTCATGCCTGCGTTTTCACCTGACATTTCAAGATAATATACCAAGAACTTATCCTTACCTCAGGACTGGTCCAAGCAAATATATATTTTGTTTCTCCATCTTTCTGCCAGTTCTCCTTTTACAGACTTGAATATCCCATTATAGTCTATAATCTGTTCTCACTGGAATGGAATCGTCAGTGTTTTTGTTTTTTGTTGTTTTTTTTTTTCCTTTCTTACCCAGGGTTGGTCTGTTATCCAGCCAAGATCACACATTTTTTTTACATTTATTAATTCATCAGCAAATATTTGTTGAGTGTGTACTAAGTGCAAGTCATCACATAGTACTTAAGTCCTCCCTCATGCTCCTACTTCCTTCCTGTTGGAACTTTATTCTGTATTTTATACTTCTCGGTGTAGGGAACATAATAGTAATTAAGAGTATTGACTTTGGGGTCCTACAGAGGTACTTCTGCTGTTTCTGCCAGTTGGCAGCTGTATGACCTTGGGCACATTATAACCTTTCTGAGTCTCTGTTTCTTTATTGGTAAAGCCAGAGGGTTGGTGTAAGGACTAATGGAGGTACTGAATGAAAAGCGCTTGCCTTGCCCCACCCATAAAAAGCACAAGAAAATTAATTTGTATTGTGTTGTCCATGTTTGCTTCAGTGGTGTTCATCTCAGGATATGGCAGGTCCATTCTGGCTTTTGTGAGGCCATGTCTACATCTAGTCCATCACGTACCTCTTGTCAGCTCTTCCTCTTATTTATTTTAAAATTTTTATTTATTTATTTCTCAGAGAGAGAGACAGGATGCACAAGGAGGGGGAGAGGGAGAAGCAGGTTCCCCCCTGAGCAGGCAGCCTGATGTAGGGCTTGATCCCAGGACCCTGGGATCATGAGGGCAGGCACTTAACAGACTGAACCACCCAAGTGGCCTTCAGCTCTTCCTTTCAAATCTGTCTAGAAGTTCATATATTTCCAACCATTGCACAGAGCGGCCCCTCTGACCTGTAAGCCACACGTGCCACTCTCCTGGTTCCCATGTCACACAGGGTGAAAGCCCACATGCACACGATGGCCTTAGGGCCAGATGCTGACAGGCCACATCACCACATCACCAGACCCTCCCTTGCACACCTCAGCTCCCTTCATTCTCCCCTGCATCTGTTGCTATCCAGTCACAGTAGTTTCTTTGCTGTTCCTTAAATGCCCTAATCATACACTCAGCCCAGGTCTTTGCAATTTTTTGTTCTCTGCGTCTGGATCACTGTTTCCCAGATACCTGCTTGCCTCCCCCCTTACTTTCAGGTCTTTGTTCAAATGTCCCCTTATAGTGAGGCCTCCTCAAACTTCCCTCCCTCTTGACATTCCCTATTAACTTTCTCTATCAACTTTTACTTTTCTAAAATATTATGTATCCTTTTTTTTTTCTGTTTAATGTCTCTTTCCTTCAAAGAGGTGGTAATATGCAAACAAGGGCATTGTCTGTTAGTAACCCTCATACATAGGCTGGTGCCTGGTACAAATAAACAATTGGTAAATATTGAACAAATGAATGATGAATGTTATCATGGATTTAACAAATCTGAACTTCATCTCTTTCTAAATATGAACTTGGATAGGTAGCTTAAGCTTTCTGAGCCTTATTTTCAATATTTGGAAAATAAGGACAACATTCATCCTTTACCTTGTACAGTTGTATTAAAAATTCTTTAACTCTGAGAACAACATAAAATCACTCAGTCAATGTAATGTATAGTTGATATTACTTTCATCCTCATTTTTAATGGGAATGACTATGACTCACTTGTATTTTATTTATTTTATTTTTATTTTTAAAAATATTTATTTATTGAGGGACGCCTGGGTGGCTCAGTTGGTTAAGCAACTGCCTTCGGCTCAGGGCATGATCCCGGAGATCCGGGATCGAGTCCCACATCGGGCTCTCTGTTCTGCGGGAAGCCTGCTTCTCCCTCTCTCACTCCCCCTGCTTGTGTTCCCTCTCTAGCTATGTTTCTCTCTGTCAAATAAATAAATAAAAATCTTTAAAAAAAAATTTATTTATTGAGAGAGAGAGTGAGTGAGTGAGAGAGACCATGAGAGGGGGGAAGGTCAGAGGGAGAAGCAGAATCCCCACAGAGTTGGGAGCCTGATGCAGGACTCGATTCCGGGACTCCAGGATTATGACCTGAGCTGAAGGCAGTGGCTTAACCAACTGAGCCACCCAGGCACCCCACCAAGCCACCCAGGAGCCCCAACTCACTTGTATTTTAAAGCTTGCTTTTATTTATTTGACACAGAGAGAGATTACAAGTAGGCAGAGGGGCAGGCAGAGACAGAGGAGGAAGCAGGCTCCCTGCTGAGCAGAGAGCCCGACACAGGCCTTGATCCCAGGACCCTGAGATCATGACCTGAGCTGAAAGCAGAGGTGTTAAGCCACTGAGCCACCCAGGCGCCCCCAAATCACTTGTATTTTAAATGGCCTTCATAATAGGAAGTACCTGGAAGTGACCATGCACTTTACAATGACATCTCCTCCAGTCTTTACTACCGTGCTCTGAGGGAAATACTTTCATTGGAATTTTACTGGTGAAGAAATGGAATCTCAGAGAGGTCAGGGCTTTGCCCAGGATCACAGAGCTGGTAAGTCGCAGTGAGGTAGAACTGGACCATATTCCTCCCTCTACACTTGGCTGCCTTCTGAAGAACAGATGTTCCTGATTCCTTTGAATCGTTCCAGTATCATTCTCATGGGGTGATTTTGCCCACTAAAAACACTAAGAGGTAAAATGTGATATAAATACAAGTGGCTATCTTTATTTATCTTTTAAGGAAATAGTATTGAACAATTTAAAGCTGTGTCTGCCCTTTTGACCTTCAGTTTTAAAAACAGTTATCTGGAATGCCTGGGCAGCTCAGTAGGTTAAGTGTCTTCCTTTGGCTCAGGTCATGATCTCTGGGTCCTGGGATCAAGCCTGGCATCAGGCTTCCTGCCCAATGGGGAGTCTGCTTCTCTCCATCTCTCTCCCTCTGTCTCTCCCCATTGCTCATTATCTCTCTCTCTCTCTCAAATAAAATCTTTTAAGAGAATTAAAAGTGATTAGCCTAGAGATTAAATGAAATGATTGTAAAAAGTGTTTTGTGAATGACAACTTTACATATAGTCTTTAATACTATACTAGAACTAGGTAGTTAAAGAAAATAGCCTTTAACTTTATTTTGTGTTAATACAGCCAAAAACTGCCCAAAGTAGAGCTATATGTGTCATAAGGTGCATCCCACAAAAAGTAAAGAACAGGAAGAATTTTAAAAATTCTTTTTCAAGAAATTGAGTTCAAGTTGCTTGAAATAAAGTCCACACACTCGGCACAGTCATTTTTATTTATTTATTTATTTTAAAGATTTTATTTATTTGACAGAGAGAAACACAGTGAGAGAGGGAACACAAGCAGGGGGTATGAGAGAGGGAGAAGCAGGCTTCCCGCCGAGCAGGGAGCCCCAATGTGGGACTCGATCCCGGGTCTCCGGGATCATGACCTGAGCCGAAGTCGACTTCGCTCAACCAACTGAGCCACCCAGGCGCCCACAGTCATCTTTAAAAAGATCTTTAGATAAGAGACAAGAGAGGTTATGGGTGAATTTTAAGACATAAATACCAGGGAGCTTCAGAAAATTTGGAGAGATTTTTTTTTAAAGATTTTGGGGCGCCTGGGTGGCTCAGTTGGTTAAGCGACTTCCTTTGGCTCAGGTCATGATCCTGGAGACCCGGGATCGAACCCCACGTCGGGCTTCCTGCTTTGTAGGAAGCCTGCTTCTCCCTCTCTCAGTCCCTCTGCTTGTGTTCCCTCTCTACTGTGTTCCTCTCTGTCAAATAAATAAATAAAATCTTTATATTTTTAAAAGATTTTATTTATTTATTTGACAGAGAGGCAGAGAGGCAGGCAGAGAGAGAGGAGGAAGCAGGCTCCCTGCTGAGCAGAGAGCCCTACATGGGCCTCGATCCCAGGACCCTGAGATCATGACCTGAGCTGATGGCAGAGGTTTTAACCCACTGAGCCACCCAGGCACCCTTTTTTTTTTTTTTTTAAATCTTAGAATAGTGCCCCACAGTGGCAATGATCTGTTCATGGTATCTGGTTAGGTCTTACTAGCTGTTGAGACTTACATTAGCAGAACTGTGCATTCATCGTGCCCTGCTTGGGCTAGTGATAGTGTCTTTTGCATAGCATATTAGTTCATCAAGGACTTTTCCACATGCATCCATAAATTTTAAAAGATGTAAGTGATATACTCCATCTTGATCATACTTGTCATTACATGAGAACTGTGGCCTGAGCCAGGATCCCTGCTGAGAAAAATGAAATACACCCTCCTGAAAGCCTTCAGTGTTTTCCTTTATTTGTAAAGTCCCTAATAAGTAACGAAGGCATGGTACTCTGCTTCAGTCAAATTATTACAACACTCATTAGAACATGTATGTTGCCCGAGTCTAGGACCTGAATATCTTTTACTTAAACTGTTGAAGTTGCCTATAAGTTTAGTTTCCCCATGTTCATTATGCCTCATACCAATTTTTCATTTTCTAGGCTGACTGAGAAATCCTTCCCAAACTCTGCTCCTATTGGTTGGATCACTCTTCAGTTTTGAAATTTTCCATTCTTTATTCAGCAAAATACAAAACAACACTTTTGTATAATCTTCCTTGAATTGGCCCCAAATTATGCTTACCTCTCCCAGGATACCTCAGAGGCTCTGTGTGCCAGCCAGCCCCCCAAGACAACAGATGCCCTGCTCTACCAGAAAGTCTCTCCTCTGTCTTTGCTCAGTGTCCTCCCAACCTGAGTATCCTGATCTCTTGTCCCTTGTTCCTTTGCAGTCCTCTCCATTCTGAGCCTTTTGTATCAGCTAGCATGCAAGACTTGTAGTAAAATGTGTGGGATTGCTAATATCTATTATAAATATTAGTTCATCTAGAGTTTGAAACCATGACTGATGATCTATGGATTATCAGAGGGTGTGTAAAGTTCTAGCCCTTAGTGTACCTTCTTCAGTCACTGCTACAATGTGGAAAAGCAGAGGCTTCCAAGATATTGGTAGCGACATCTAGCTAATGATGTCATTGCTTATAAGAGGAAAGTGGATGGGTGGGTTAATCCAGCTCTCAAAGATGCAATGCTCTCTGTAGACATAGTTGGAAAATCTCAGGATGAGCATCAGTAACTCACTGCATAAGAACAATCAAACCAACTCAACTACTTATGTCGATGCTCAGAGAAGAACAAAGCTCAAACCATCCTGTGGACAGTCACATGACCAGTTCTTTCTGATCCTGCTTGCCAGGTCCATTGGAGTAGTGTTAGTAGACTCATTTATCCTCAAGCATGGTCAGTCTTTTACATCAGGCAGCTTTATTCTCAGGAACTTTCTAAACAACATGTAACGGGCAAGATTTTGGAGTTTGTCTTTGTATGGGAAGGCGTAGTGTAGAGCATTACAGCTCTGTGCCTTGGATTTGAATCCTGGCTCTAGCACAGACTCATTTTGTTATTCGGTACAAATTACTAAGCCCCAGGTCTCAGTTTCAAAATTTGCAAAATAAGAGTATTTTCTTCATTGGGCTGCTATGAAATTTAGTACAAATTATAAAGCTCATAAAAATAGTGTCATATGTGGTACATACCCAATAGATGTCAGCCCTAATGATAACGATGATAATGCAGAATGTGTGCCCAAATGAGATGTTGTCGGTGGGAGCACATCGAAGCTGCTGGTTGAGTCAGCGTGGTGGGTTTGGGGTTCCAGTGCTTTTCTCCTTTCTTCTGTTAGTGGAAGCTAATGACAGGTTTCTCTGCCTTCTCATCTTGCCTGAACAACGAGGAGGCTTTTCTTTCTAGTGTACCACTCATCGCATCCGGTAGATGTTCATTGGTTGCCCACTTTGAGCCTGGCATTGTACTGGGACTCGGAAGTGAACCACCCTTCTCTGAGCACCTTATGACTTACAGAAGGAGACACACACATAAACCCATAATTTTCCTATCATATACTAAGCACTAAGATAAATCACATGTACTTAAGATAAAAACTTAGCTATGGTAGCAGAATTGAATTTAAAAAAATTAAAAGGATTGCAGACCATCTTGTCCACTGTAGCATAGTCCATTTGAACAAACTCAATCCTGGGTTATTAACATGAGATTCACTGGGTGGTCATATAGCTTCATGTCAGTGACAGAGGTGAAAACAATTTTGGTGCTCGGGATACCTGGTACCCAAGGCCGAGATGACTAGGCAGGGTTTGGGTGACTTTGTGAATAAAATCAGAAAGTGGGGATAAGTAGAAGTTTTATTCAAAATATTATGCGGGTTTTGAAATTTGAGAGCCCTTGGAAGATAACACTTCAGCATTGGCATATGAAGCAAGAATAAATATCAGCCATGTGTGGCAGAAAATAGAAAGACCAGTAATTCAGCGAGTATCCAAGTGACTGAATCTGTTAGTAGAAATAAAGAATAGGCTATAAACCCAATGGGAAATGTCTTATTGGAAGAAACATTTGTAGCTTTGTGGTATATTAGAGCAAGGGCTTGGAATGAATTTGGATTCAAATGTTGGTTCTTCAGCTTATGGGATACGTGAATTAAATAAGCAGCAACTTTGTTTGCCTACATGTAACATGTGGGTGATGGTAGCATTCATAGCATTCCTGCGGGAAATCAGATCTGTACAAGGGTAGGATTGTTGCTCAACACTCTGGTTGTCTCTCTTGAAAAATATAAATACTGAAGAAGAACAGCTGTCTCCAGAATTTTTTGAATGTTCTAATTCAGTTTGGGCATGTGGACCTTACATAGCCCACAAAACAAGATTCTAACATTAAAAATAACAACAATAAAATAAGTGTATGCTAACTGTTCAAAAATAATTTATTAAAAAAACAATTAAAGTCTTACGTATTCAGTGTTCTAAATCCTACCGCCTTGCTTGTGTGTGGGTGGGGTGGGAAGAGGTGATGGGGCAACCGAGCAAGGATTTTCCACTGGTAAGAGAAGCAACTTAGAAACCCGTTAACAGCAACAACCACCACTACCACTACTACTACTTCTTCATTGTCATCATCGTCGTCTTCTTTTTTTTTTTTTTAAGATTTTATTTATTTGACAGAGAGAAACACAGCCAGAGAGGGAACACAAGCAGAGGGAGTGAGAGAGGGAGAAGCAGGCTTCCTGCCAAGCTGGGAGCCCGATGTGGGGCTCGATCCTGGGTCTCAGGGATCATGACCTGAGCCGAAGGCGGTCGCTTAACCAACTGAGCCACCCAGGCGCCCCATTGTCTTCTTTTTAGAGTGAGTGTGCATGGGGAGGCGGGCAGAGGGAGAGGAAGAGAAAGAGAGAGAGAGTCTTAAGCAGACTCTGGGCATCACAACAGGGGTAGGGGAGCTTGGGGGCTCCATCTCACCCTGAGATCTTGACCTGGGACAAAATCAAGAGTCAGGCCCTTAACCACCCAGGAACCTGAAACCTGTTAAGTTCTTAAGTATTACACCTATCCTGTTCTCATGGGGATCTAGGAATGATTCAAGCCTCGGTGGCCTTGAGGTGATTTCTATGTACTCTCATGGTAGCAGTCTTTCGACATTTCTAAAAATGTTGCTTGAAACTGAATGGACAACCCATTCTGGCATCCTTGCCTACTGAATATCATGAAAATGCATGATGCTCATTTCTGTTCTTCATCATTTGGTGTTTTTGGTGTGAGAACCAACTACTGCTATATTAGGTGATGAACCTCACATTAGGAAAAAAGAAATCTTTCTACAGTCACCATTCCTAAACCATCTGAGTTATAGCCCCTGGGGGACAGGTATTTCAGAGTATTCATGAAGATCACAAGGGACTTGAAATTGCTTAGAAGGTTTATGAATCCAAGGCATAGTGATTGTTTTGCTGAGTTACACTGCCCATCCTTCTGTGTGTTTACACTGGTTTTCTAAAATAGTGAAGACCAGTCTCCGTTAACTTAGATTGTGGGTTTAATTGATATTCATCACCCTAGACTATTGGACAGGGACTTGGGAGCCTTAGAGCTCATTATCGCTTGATCTTTGTGCTTTTAGCCATGTGTAAAATGACAATATTTATCAATGGGAAATTTATCTGTATCCTGAAGAGTTTGGTATTTGTGAAGGATTCTTTCAGTTACATATTTTTTCCCTGGGTTATGGAAGTATAGAGTATGCTGTTAATATAGAGTTAATACAATCATCTCTAGAGAAGAATATGTCTGCAGAAAGCAGTCAAAGGATGACGTCCCTGGGTCTGGGCCCTGGGTCTGCCTTCTAAGGCAGGGAAAATTCCTGGAGTTGACTGGGCTGCCTGACTTCAGAGGCTCAGATCAGAGCTTTCCTGCTGGCTGACTTTGGGCAAGTTACATAATCTGTGTGAGCCTCAGTTCCCTCCCTGTAAAATGAAATGATGAGAATGATAATAGAGTATTTCGGAGGGTTGTTATGGTAAAAATGAGATAATGATTCATGCAGACATCCAACACAGAGCCTGGATGTCACATGCTGTAGGCTCTGTAAGGGTCCTTTTTTTCTCCTAGTTCTAAACAAATTGAGAAAGAAGAAAAAAGAATTTACAGACTTCAGGACAATTACCACCTTTATTGTTATTATTTTTTTTAATCTCATCTTTTATTCAGCTTTGTGGCTACAAACAAAGAGGTGCAGCTTAGTCTGAATACCAAACGGGTTCACCAAAACTGAATGTCAGAATTGGATAGACTAAGTAACAACCAGTCACAGCTTTGGTGGACCTCATGCAGGCTTGTGTTCCTGATAGGAAGGCTGGCTCCCAAGGAGGAAAGAGGAGCTGAGCAAGACTTTGGAGGTGGGGTGTGGACAGCAGCATTTTAAAAAAGCTCTGACTCTCAGCACACATCCCAACAGCTGGAAGCATATTATGTATTTTTGAGATGTCTCAGTGCCTCTTCAAATGTCTAGACTGAGCGTTCTTCCCTTATTCACTGGGGGGAGAAATTCTTACTAATCCTTCAACCCTGAACTTGGGTTTTTCCTTTTCTGTGAAATCTTCCCCTTTTCCCTCATTTGCATAAGCAACATTGTCCAGTCGTTCCAACTACTGTAACATAGACTTAGCTATTTCCTCAAGCTTATTCTATGTTGAGGCTATTTGAAAATTAGACTATGAACATTTTTATAAAAGTCCATACACCATGTGTACAAAATGGTCTGAGAATATATCCACCAAATTAAGGGGTCCTAACTCTGTGGAGAAGAATATGGGCAAAGGAGGATGTTTATTTTTGTTAATACGTGCTCAGTTTACTCCTACATTGCTTTTTTTTGAGGGACTTTATATTAAGATTGTAACCTAAAAATAGTTATTTAAAAGAAGAAAAGTATTGTTTTGTTTTCTTGTTCTGCATTTGCTCCAGAGGTGACCTCTACAGGTCATCCCAGTCATCACTCCAATTTTGGATGGTGTTTTGTCTTCTCATTTCCCTTCTGCCCCTGCTCTTTTGTTCTCCTCCTACCCCTCATCTCCATGTAGTCAGAGGTATGATTGGATGGCAGTGAAGAGACAATATTTACTTTCCTCAATCTCACACTTGGTGCTGTAAGTAGGTACAGGTAGCGTCTTCTTAAAATACCTCTTTCTGGGGCGCCTGGGTGGCTCAGTTGGTTCAGCGACTGCCTTCGGCTCAGGTCATGATCCTGGAGACCCGGGATTGAGTCCCACATCGGGCTCCCTGCTCGGCAGGAAGCCTGTTTCTCCCTCTCTCACTCCCCCTGCTTGTGTTCCCTCTCTCGCTGTGTTTCTCTCTGTCAAATAAATAAAATCCTAATAAGTAAATAAATAAATAAATAGAATACCTCTTTCTTGAGCTGTTATAAATCTGAACGGATGATAAGTGGAGGAAGACTTTTTGTTTTTCTGCTCTAACACGATGTGTCTTTTCTACAGGTCAGCAACGGAACTGACGTTTGGAAGGATGGGTAAAGACTTTCGATATTATTTCCAGCATCCTTGGTCTCGCATGATTGTGGCTTACTTGGTGATCTTCTTTAACTTCTTAATATTTGCGGAGGACCCAGTTTCACACAGCCAAACAGAAGCCAAAGTCATTGTTGTTGGAAACTGTTTTTCATTCGTGACAAATAAATACCCTAGAGGAGCTGGCTGGAGGGTTCTGAAGGTGCTTCTATGGCTACTGGCCATTCTCACAGGACTAATAGCTGGCAAATTCCTGTTCCATCAACGCTTGTTTGGTGAGTACCCATGAAATGTGATGTTGATGATGATTCAACTCTCTTCTTTAAGATAGAGCTCTGTTATTTCTAAAGGCCAGTTTAGGATGCATTTTCGTTTGCCCTCCAGCGTTAATTTGCATGGCCCTGTTGGAGCTAGGTTCTTCTGCTAGTCTCTGTTCAATGGTGTACTTTTCTATGGCCTAGGGAAAATTAGCATGAGGTAAAATTAGTAGTGAACTTATTTTCAAAAAATGGCTTTAGAGTTAGCTATGATTGATGTGTGTGTAATCTTATTTAGAGAAGACATGAAAATAACTCTTTTCCCTATATTGTCATATAGAGTTTACCTTCATGTCACACCATATTTTCATTAAAGTAATTTAATCATGGCTCATATATTAACATATGTTGTGGTGACTCTAACGTTTTATTCTCTTTTTTTGAACGTTGGTTTTAGGATGTTTATTTTGAGCCTATTCAACCACAGAACGATTAGTGCAGAATCCCTTGATAGTATGCAGTAGATAAAGACACTATTAGTTTAAGGTAAAAGAGGGAATTTGCTAGAAGGATACTGGGGTATTTCACAGAGACCAAGGGTAGAATTCATTTTGATAATTGGGATAAATGGAACCTGAGGCTTGAATTCTATCAGGATCTTCTTTGTCCCAATTTCTTTTAACATATCTATTTTATTCTCCATTCACACTGAAGATCAGTTTACATCTGCTCAGAGACTGGCTTCACTCTCTTGGTCACAAAGTTTAGACTCTTGGAAAAGTGACTGATGTTGACCCAGGTTGAGTGTGTTTTCCGCCTTTCACCTAATTGATTTTGTCCAGGAGATGGGTAATACTTATCCAACAAATATTCATTGATTACTTATTACATGCCAGGAAATATTCTAGAGAGCGCATCAAAACCCAGGGTCTAGGGAAGCTTGGGTGGCTCAGTTGGTGAAGCGTCTCCCTTCAGCTCAGGTCATGATTGTAGGGTCCTGGGATGGAGTCCTGTATTGGGCTCCCTGCTCAGCGAGGGTCTGCTTCTCTCTCTGTCTGCTGTTCCCCTTGCTTGTGTTTTCTTTCTCTCTCTGATAAAGACAATCTTTTTTAAAAAGTCCTTAAAAAAAAAAAAAAGCGGAGTCTATGCCCTCATAACAATGTACATGCTGCAGAGGGAGAAAGACACTAAACAATTACGTTTAATATGCAAAGAGGTGATAAGTGCTGGGGGGGGGAGATAAAAAGTTTAATGCTGCTGGGCCAATTAGGAAGGGAACTTCGTAATAAAACATTGAATTTAGTAATTCTAAGATCATAGGTGACACAAGTGTGAGTATTTTCAATCTAGAAGCTTGGTTAGAAACAGATGGCAATGGCTTAAGGAAAAAACAAATTAAAAACATAGATATACACATATAGTATTACTTATATATTCTTTTCAATCTCTACTCAAACTATGGTCATCAGTTTCTATTACATAAATTTATAAAATGTGCATATTTTATATTTATTTTGTCTGTACATAGTTTTAATTAAGAAGTTTGGTAAGGAAATGAAAGGAGATGGGAAGTAGCTAAAAATGGAAGAAAGACCAAGGAAAGATTTTGTTGTTGGTGGTGGCTTATGTTGCGGAGTAAGAATAATTGATCTGCTTGTCGTTTTGGGAGAAAGAGCTAGATTGAAATGAAGACAAAGGTATAGTAGGAGAGATCTCTGAAGGCTTCTCTGCTTTATGTATTTTATTTGTTTTTTTTTTTTAAAGATTTTATTTATTTATTTGACAGAGAGGCAGAGAGGCAGGCAGAGAATGAGGAGGAAGCAGGCTCCCTGCTGAGCAGAGAGCCCTACATGGGCCTCGATCCCAGGACCCTGAGATCATGACCTGAGCTGAAGGCAGAGGCTTTAACCCACTGAGCCACCCAAGTGCTCCTATTTATTTGTTTTTTAAAAATTTTATTTATTTGAGAGAGAGACAGAGAGACAGAAAGTGAGCACACATGAGTGGTGGGAAGGAGCAGAGGGAGAGGGAGAAGCAGGCTGTCCACTGAGCAGGGACCCCATCTTCGAGATTATGACCTAAGCCAAAGGCAGATGCTTAACTGACTGAGCCACCCAGATATCCCTTCTCTGCTTTATTTATGAATTAGGACACAGAAATTATGGCCTTAGTGAAGACAGGTGGAGAGACTCCAGTTGCTCAGAAATTGTCATGAGAGAGATAAAGGTTTGTATTTTAATAGGTACTTGGGGTGGAGGAGTAGAGAGGTAAATAGTGATCTGATGATCTGTATTTCACTATGAAGAAGGAAGAACTAAAGATAAAGGTGGAAGGATTGGATGATGCAAGGGGTTGAAGAAAGTGGCTAAGGTTTAGAAGAGTGACCCTAGGGTGTGTAGATCCCAGCTGACTAAGGACAAACAAAAGGTTGCAGAGGGCTGTTGGGGTTGGCCACTATAAATTAGAATGACATCAGTCTGAACTACTAAGCAATTTTCTTTATGAGAGCTCAGTCACCTGGAACAGAATTCCAGAGTGATTCATCTGGGTGGGGACTGCTCAGACTTGCAGTATTGGAAACAAAGAATAGAAAATGAATGGAGGGTTCTAATAAAAAAGTTATTGTTTTGATGAAAAGGGGTCTGGCTGGGTATAGAAAAGAGGTAAGGAAGATTGATGGTCTGAGAGGAGTGGGCAAGGACTGGAAAATTGGGTGAAACTGCACAGGTGAAATAGAAATAGGAAAAGGGAAAGGATTTATGGATGTGGTGAGATGCTGTGTTGAAACCAAGGACAGCCATTCTTTAGTGGTGATTCCCAACCATGGTGTGGCCTCTATGAATGCCCAAGGACAAATACAGACTAAGTGGCTGTTAGTCGGGCCATCCACCGAACACTGAACAAGTGTGATGTACATGACGATAGGATGGGAGAGGTTAAGGGTGGGGGTGAGAGGGAGAGGGTCCGTTTCCAGAAATGGTTCAGGAGTGCTGGCAGACAAAACACTAAAGGACTATTATAAGCAATGACTGGATGTATTTGTGGTCTATTCAGGAGATTTGCTCAGTGTAGAAAGGTAAGGCAAACAGACAAAATATTCAGTTTAGACAAAAGTTATATTGAGATTGATTGAGAATCATACAGTCAAGGTCATGGAATTAATAATAAGGGCAGATCATTTGATTCTGTAATTTCTACATGTTGTTAAGTTATTCTATTATAAAATCTTATGTTTTGTATTAAAATCACATTTCATTAATGGCTTATTTTTTAAATTCTCCTGTTGGTATAAATAAGTGAGCCCTGAAAAAAAAAATCACTCTGGATTTCAAGGGTATGTTGAGTACAAATTATTTTGAGATAGTGCAAAAGGGTATCCCCCTTTTTTTTTTTTTTTTTGCTTACCATAGGAGAGATTCTATAATATAGTTAGGTTTATCACTTCTATTTGGCCATTTCTTTTTTTTCATACTCAAAATCTATGAGATTATATGCGGTATTAGAGAAGGAATGATAACCTTTTGCAAATCTTGGTCGTAAGTAGAAAGATAACTGGATTCCTGATTGAATTTTCTAATGAACTCCAAACTTGTCTTTTCTGCTTTTTGTCTCTCTTCGTCTCCTTTCATGACCATTACGCCTTCCTTCATTCTCGAAATGATTATCATTTGCTCCTAATAGTTCTATCCTTTACCAGTTGATTCTGGATTTTGTTGCTGGAATAATTTTTCTACATGGCTAAATGGCTCCTATTACCTACAAAACAAAACCTAGACTCCTTTGATTGATATCTAAAGCTCTTGATGATCTACCTCTGCCTGACTTCAAATCTGGTCTTTTGACATTCCACAGTTTTAGAATTATTTGCAAGTCCTCACACTTGCTGGGTTCTCTCATGCCTGTGTCTTTGCATATGTACCCCACTTCATGCATTATGCTTAAGCCCTTTCTGGTTAACTTGGTGGATTTCTCCTTTTTCCTTTACATCCAAGTTCAAGCATTATCTCCTCTTTGACACTTTTCCTGATTCCCTCTGGTCAGGTGTTGTCTTCCCTCCAGCTTCCACTGTGTCTACCTGCAACAAAGAATGTATGGCATGGTACTTGGGAACTGACAGCCATGCAGCATTATAGAAAAGGATCCACAATTTAATGCCAGCACAAACATTGTTCTTATTGGCTTGGAATGTAATAAATGTTTCCATCCTTGTTCCTAAATAACTAGCATGAATACATAATTCATTTTTTTTAAGAGGCCATATTTAAACCTTTACAGTTTGCAGGTGCAAGCTTGTGGTGGGAGGTGGTGGCGTGTGTTGGGGGGGCTGGGATTGTTAATTGCAAGCGCAGCAATTCTTGTTATGGAAATTGGAATGGTTTGCAAAATAATCAGAATCATTTTGTGAGATCAGTTAAACAGCTTCTTTTTTGTTAATTCTCTGATGAAATGCCAAATAAAAATAATTGAGTAGAATGCCACTGTTCCGGGCACCTGGGTGGCCCAGTTATTAAGCATCTGCCTTCAGCTCAAGTTACAATCCTCTGGAGTCCTGGGATAGAGCCCTGCATTGGGTTCCCTGCTTGGTGAGAAGCCTGCTTCTCCTTCTCTCACTCTCCCTGCTTGTGTTCCTTCTCTAGTGTGTTTCTCTTTGTCAAATAAATAAATAAAATCTTAAAAAAAAAAAAAAAGAACTCCACTATTCCTTTCATTGCCTCTTTCATTTCATTAACTTGTGAGTCTTCCCTCACTTATTTTATTATGGAAAATCTCTTCCTAGTAGACCCCAGAAGGACAATACCTTATTGCCCAATTAAAGCATGCAGGAGGAAGAGTGATAAATCTATGAGCACATAATTTAATCTAGTTTGTTGGTTACTTTTATCTTTATGAGGCATAAATATTACAATTTTGTGGCTCTTGGGTTAATTGCATGACATCTCATGACTTATAATTTTGTAATGGGAGTTATCCCAAACAAAAATGGTGACTCTTGCAAATTGGAAATTGCATGTTATCAGGAACACAAATGACTAAATGCATTTTATTTATTTATTTAGATTGTATTTGTTTATTTGACAGAGTAGAGACACTAAGAGAGGGAACACAGGCAGGGGGAATGGGAGAGGGAGAAGCAGGCCTCCCACTGAGCAGGAAGCCTGAAGCGGGGCTCTATCCCAGGACCCTGGGATCATGACCTGAGCTGAAGGCAGACGTGTAACGACTGAGCCACCCAGGCGCCCTGATTAAATGCATTTTAAATTACTCCCTGTCACCTTTGCTGTATGATTATAATAATGTGAGAGAGTTACTTTCCCTACATTAGCACTAAACTTTCATGATTTCAGGCTGATCACAAATTCCAAATTTCGCAAATGTGGAAAACAATTTAGGAACACATGGGAAATCACATTTGATACATTACAGAAATTTCTGTAGGTTTAATACTGAATCTTCTTGAGGTAAGTATTATATTTGGATTTATGAAAAATGAATTCCATTGGAATAATCGCAGAGAACCTCTCTTTTCCATCTGTGTGGATGATTCCATTGTTTTAAAAAATAAGTATAACGCATACCAGCTTTTTGGAAAATTATACATTATACCTAGGAGAAACCCATTAATAGAGAAATCCAAAGATTTCTGATGATAAGACTTATATAAAGAAATAAGCTTATTCAACAAATCATTTTTATTCCAAACTGGAATTGAAATGATTTACAAAAACATGTACTTAATACAATAGGAATAGAAAATAAGGACCACAGCAAAGAGAGAGAACTAAATATGTTTTGATTTCATGAGGTGTTGCCTGGTTGGTTTCGAGCTTCCTTGGAGCCTTGGCAAAAGGAGTAATATGATCTGTTATATAGCTTTGGATATCAGAAATGGTGGAAATTTCATGTTTCACAAGGGAATCTTTCTTTGCACTAAATTTTGAAATTTCCTTGCTCTAAATTCTGGTAAAGAATTTCTTTTTTCTTTAGTTTGTAGGGGAGACACTGAGTAGTGAAGTGGTAAAGGCAGAAATAGATTTCACTTTCTTGGATCTTAAAGCAAACTTCCGTAAAAGTTTTGAATGTAACTTTTTTTTTTTTTTAAAGATTTTATTTATTTGACAGATAGAAACACAGCCAGAGAGGGAACACAAGCAGGGGGAGTGAGAGAGGGAGAAGCAGGCTTCCCGCTGAGCAGGGAGCCCGATGTGGGACTCGATCCCCGGTCTCCAGGATCATGACCTGAACCGAAGGCAGTTGCTTAACCAACTGAGCCACCCAGGCGCCCCTTGAATGTAACTTTTAAGCATAAAAGCAATTCTGTGATTTTTTTTCCCCCCTGAAAGTAATTCTTTGAAGTGCAGTCATCAGAATCTAAGTAATGCCTTCTGGTTGGATAACTATCCAAGCATGAATCATGAATCTTAGGCCATCAAAATTGTGACAAATATATTTCTCAAACTGCTCCTGCTGTTTGTCTTCCCTATTTTCTTGTTTTGTAACTTGTGCAGACAGCCTCTATTAGTTTCTTAACATGGAGGGAGGGTAGGAGTAGGCTGACTCAGGATGAGTTGGCAGGTATAGGATATGAAAATGATTCAAAACCTGTTAGCACTGCACAGTTCCTTTTTAAAAACAGACATAGTTGTGTATATAGTAATTTGTATAATTGTTTCACTTAAAGTCTGGATTCCTAGTTATACCAGAAGCCTCAGGAGGGTGGGGCTTGTGCTGTGTTGCTTATCGTTTAATCCTCGATGTCTGAAACAATGCCCGGAACACAGTAATATTTGATAAATTTGAATGAATAAATTAATGTTCCTTTGTCTTTTATGTGTTGTCTTTGCCAATGTTGCCTTCTTATTGTAAGCTACAGAAGGGTATTCATTTGTTCATTCATAAAATATGAGACATAGTCTCTGCTCTCAAGGAGTTTAAAATCTGGTTAAAGAGACAGGATACATATGCATGAAAAATTAATTACTTTGATAATACAAGGAAGTGCATATCAAGTATCAAATGAATAGTCCAGACTGTGAGAGTGATGGGAATTCAGGAAAGAGATCATGGTGGGCTGAGGAGGTGAAAGAAAACAAGACTTTGCTGTCAAGTGGGATCTAAGCTGAGTCTGAAGCATGAGTGGGATGAAAATAGTCAGATATGATGCAAAGAATTCATTACAAATTTTAGGTCATTAGGTAAATGGTATGAGATGAATACATGAAAACAACAGCTTTTTTCGGAGTCAGGGAAAACAGAGGAAATCATGCTGATTTTGAAGGGAGTGAAAGGTGTGCATTAGGAAGGAATAGGAAATGTAGTAGAATACCAGGTTAAAGCTAAACACTTTCTTTGGTCTTTAAGTGCCAGCCTCATACTTTGCATTTTACCTCTTCCAGTGTGGTATTTGAATCAAGGAAAGCATTTGAACAAGATGGGAGATGATGACAAGATTCTCATGAATCAGAATGAAGCAGAATCTAGTGGGAATTGGAGAGGGGTAGGTTAGGGACCTAGAGTAGAAAGGGAAGGAGGAAGGTATTTTTGGAGCTCCTTGCAGCCATTCAGGCCACCCTGGCCTAGGGCTGGGGCAGTGGGCAACCACGTAGGACCTTGTGGAGCTTCAACAATTGATGGGATTGAGACCATGAGAGTAGAGCGATGTTACAGGTAACTAGGAGATTGAGGGAGTGATTATTTTATTTAATAAAAGAGAGAGAGAGAGAGAGGAAGTTATTAGGAGACTCCAGTTAGAGGAGATAATGCTTTTAGGAAATGGTGGGATCTGGTAATGAGAACACAGGCAATGGACCATTTACCTTGAATAGTGCTCAGAACAGCACAAGTTTGCTGAACTGAATCCAGGCGCACCGTTTCTGACCCAAACCTTGAGACTAGATGTGTTTGAGAATTCAGTGCTTGTGCCTGTTTTAGGCAGCTGGCCCTCTGGGGCTGAGGAAATACTCCATTATCGAACACATTGGCATAACCGTAGATGGATATATATGTATTCAAATCAAGTAGTGTAAATAAATAAAGATTATAAACAGCCTCAAATCAGTACAGGTTAGGTTTTCCTGCTAAGTGAATTCAGGTTTGGTCAGGTCTTGCAAAGGGTTCAGTTACAAAGATCAGAGTCTTTGGATTTCAGCATTACAGAAACTGGATAATGGACCTACACTTGAGTGTAAGCCAGATTTCATACATGTTTGATGCCCCCAAGATATCCAGCTGCAGAGAAATCATGATGTTTTTAGAAGCCTGTTACTAAAAAAGAAAAGAAAAAGAATGGCTTGACTGATTACTAGACATCTATAAAAGAAGAATGCTCGTTGAAGGTGGATTTTCCTTGTGTTGGTATTATGGGAAATATTAACGAGTTTGCTATTTTCTGTGTACCGAGGTCTGTTTTAGTTGTAAATAGGAAGTTCTGAATAAAACATTCCCAACACATCCAGAAATTTGAGAAGACAAATTCTATGATTTTTTCTTTTAACAAAAAGGCCGTTTTCCATAAAATACCAAATAACTCAACAGTGTTCTGCCATTTAATGAATTGAATAAGGCTAAATGCTTGCTTGTTTTCTGTTGTCTTATCTTTAAGTCTAGTCTGAAATTCTTTTCTTTGTGTTTGAGCTATGCATATGACTTTATCATTTCAAAATAGAAAAGATTCAGATGTCCCAGAAAGTGTGGGCAAAATAGTCATGGTGATACAGGGTAGAAAAACATGAAGAAACAGATTTAATCATACATTTAGGAGGGAAAAATATTATTTTAAATGGTCTGAATGCCATTACATTGTATTCCATTAATAGGATGATCCAACCTCCTTTGTATTAATTTGGGATCTGAATAGCCGAATAGTATAAATGACCCTCAAATTTATCCTGATAGTTGATAGTATATTAAGAACATGTGTATTTATTACTTCTCAGAGTGATTTTCAACAGCTGATTATTTTCGGTATTGTACTCTCAAATAAGGACTTTCTTTTATTTTTTATTTTATTTTATTTTTTTAAACATTTCATTTATTTATTTGACAGAGAGAAACACAACCAGAGAGGGAACACAAGCAGGGGGAGTGAGAGAGGGAGAAGCAGGCCTCCCGCCGAGCAGGGAGCCCGATGTGGGGCTCGATCCCGGGACTCCGGGATCATGACCTGGGCTGAAGGCAGTCGCTTAACCAACTGAGCCACCCGGGAGCCCC
Organism: Spilogale gracilis; assembly: GCA_004023965.1. Lineage (NCBI taxonomy): Eukaryota > Metazoa > Chordata > Mammalia > Carnivora > Mephitidae > Spilogale > Spilogale gracilis. The sequence continues at coordinate 94,261 of PITA01001905.1, read as the reverse complement.
AAGGACTTTCTTTTAGAGGAATTACTTGAACAAATGCTGTATATGTAGCTAAATGCTACTTAGAAAGAATATCTGTAATTTTAAGCTTTGTCGTCTCAAAATACAGTACTTGATACTCATGACGGTCATTATTCAAATGTTTATTACCATTTGCATTCTCAAACAGTGTATACCGAGGGCCAGAGTGTTCCTTTTTCTTCCACTTGAGTTGTCAACACAAAATTCCTTTTTGAAAAGTAAAATAATTTTAGTCAGAAATAACCACAGAATTCAAGGGAGAGAAAAATGTTCAATGTTCGAGAAAATTAATGAGAGCAAAAAGCAAAGCTTTTGATATGAGAGGTTCAGAGAGGTGAGTTGGGAAATGATTGCTATTTAACATTTAAATAATCCCCAGGGAACATGCTCTTTGCAGGTAGATTTGAGGTCTAAGAGTTGGTGAACTTGGTAGCCCTTTACCAAAAAACTGCTGCTGCTTCGCCACTCTCTCTTCTCAAGCAGGAAAGGAAGACTGGCTGGAAGTCCCAGGCATACAGCCATTTCCTCCCACACTTTATTAGGTGCCTTCATTAGTTTGCATCTTGGCCAGGTGCGCAACCATTAGCACTAGTGGGCAATCAGCTGCAGTTTTCATCGTGATAGGATCCTCTGGCGGCTCTAGCTCCCCGTAGGACAAAGGATGCAAACACCATAAAAGGATACCTCAGGGACTTCACGAAACTAACTCAGGTTAGAGCATTGTTATTAAGCTGTTATTAACCCGGTTGCTTTCTGGGCACTTTTTACTGTGCTTGATATAAATGAATCATCAGAGGCTCAGGAACCGTTTCCTTACCAGCTCTGGTCCTTGCCTCCATTTCCTCTTCTCATTTCCCACCTATGGGAGATAAAGGTAGAAATTTCTTATGGAAGCGACTATCCAATGGGATGGCAGCAGGCAGATTCTATGCCCGTGGTACTGAAAAAAAACACTGATGAATGAAATAGAAGTAGGGGAACTTGACAGCAGCTTAAACAATATACAGTCAATATGGAAACGAAGAGTGCTTGATCCCTTGATTCATTTAAAATCATGTTGATAAAGATGGTTTATTGTTCAAATAAAGGGTCAACAGGCGTAGGTGGGAGAGGAGTGTGATTTGAGAGAACAGTGACAAAAGTCTCCCCTGGCTCAATTTTTTTCTTTCTTTATTTTTGTTTTCTTAAAGATTTCATTTATTTGATACAGGGGGTAGGGGTGGTGGAAAGAATAAGCACAAGTGGGGGGAGCAGCAGGCAGTGGAGAAGCAGGCTCTGCACTGAGCAAGGAGCCTGATGTGCAGCCCAATCGCAGGACCCTGGGATCATGACCGGAGCCGAAAGCAGATACTCAGCCGACTGAGCTACCCAGATGCCCCTTGCTGATCTCATTTCTTTTCTCTTTTATTAATTCCCCAAACTAGATTATTTGTTGAAGATAGTTTCACTGGGTTAAAGTATTATACTACTTGGGAGGTATGATGAACTAAGGAAAATATTAATGATTGCCTTCCTTGGGAGATCTAAGGTCCAAAGGGTACGTGTTGGGAGGTGGAAGAACGTAGGGAATGTTCTCATGTGGTAACTGTGCAAGATTGCTGTGAGGGATTCCGGATAGAAGCAGGGAAAGAAGGACCTTTAGAAGACCCAGGGGTCCATGGAGCGGGGGTTGTGGAGGGAGCTCAGGCTGGAATAAGGACACATAACCTCTCCAAAGACAAGCTAGCTGTTTGCAGTGGTGGCCTCCAAGCTGTGTATTGGATTTTGAGTATCGGTGGTGGTCAGAGCGATTCTGTTGTTTTGATTTGTTTCGTCATGGCTGTGGCCCTGACTCACTGTTGACGGTTAAACAGAAAGGCGCAGGGTTGATTTGCCTGCCTCCAAGGTCACAGCAATAGCCAGCAGTACAACTGGAACATAAACTGAAGCCTCCTGATTCCCAGACAGGTGCCTTCTCAGGCATCGCAGATGGTGCGTTGGCAGCAGGCAAGCCCCGTCGGCCTCGGGGCTGGGTTGTGCCAGGCCACTCCCTACAGCTTCATTCCACTTCCTGATCAGAGATTCTTTTCTGGCACCATCTCCTGCCTGCCTGGTGCTCTCTTTTGGGTAGAAAAAGTTATTTTGTTGACCCTGCAAGCAGTTGTCCAGACCCTGGACAAAGCCTGTCATTGCCGCTGACCCAGAAGGTGTCAGCCCAGGGGTGCCTGCCCGTGCAGCCATTGATGAGCTCACATTCTGTGCTGGGCTTTTCTCCTTCCCCGTGATTCAAGAGGAATGTGATTACCCATCAAGATTTCCCTGGGCTAGTCCATGCTCCTTGAGATACTTTGCATATCCTTGAGGACATGCCCATTGAAATGAACAGACAAGCTGAGAGTAGACATGTAAATACACACAGAAACCTGAGGGAGCAAGTCCCAGGAGCCCAGGGAAGTTCATATTTGCATGGTAGAGTTTTTAAACTTCACATTTCCTGCTGCCTTGACATTCCTACAAAAAGGCTGTGCACTCCCTGCAAAGGTGATCAGGTGCCCCAGGGGGATAAGTTTGGCCTCTGACACAAGTTGCCCTTCTTCCCTGTGACCTAGTGACATTCAAACACACCAGTGACATCCTCTCACACCTGTTGCTTGTGTCCTCCTGACCCTCAATAAAGACACCTGTCCACTGTTCTTACTCTCTTGGCTCCCCACCTGCTTGGTTGAGCCGCTCCCTTGGCCCTCCACGTCTCCTTTCCCCGCAGCGTGGCCCCCTAGTGGCCTGCGGTGACTCTGTCTAGGACTAGTGAGGATAGGAATCCCTGGTCTCCTTGCCCCTCTCCTGTGTACTCTCTGTGACCACACCTGACTGACAGTCTTGTAAAGGATACAAGCAGTGTTTCTTGCTGCTCCGTGACGTATGTTTTATGTTCTTCCTAATGTATTCCTGTTGGAACTGTGCCATCACTGACAAATACATTGGGTACCCATCATTTGCAAGGGACAGTGTTAGGTGCCATGAGATTCTTGTCTTTCAGGAGCTTGTGGTGAGCTAAGATTAGACAAGACATATGAAAATCCAGCTGTAATAGGACTCTGATGTAAGCATATATAATTACCATGTAAGCAGGATGGGCAGTCTATTCTGAAGGAGGAGGCAAGAAGTCATTCCCGACAGAAATGGTCATATAAAACCTTCTTGCAGGAGTTCATGGGAACATGAGAATGTCACTGTGAGTGGGTTTGGTGGGAGCATCCTTGTTACATATTCAGCCAGTCTCTGAGTACTACTGAACTGACCATCTCCTAAAAAGTCTGGGTCTGATCACTGTACCTGCAGTTTCTTGAGTCTGAACCACGTAGAGGGGCCTCAGCACTATAGGACTTGCAGCTCCAGGACATTCCATTGGAGGGAGGAGGGCATTCCAAGTTGAAGAAATGTCAAGCACACAGGTGTAGGGAAGGAAAGGATGGCTGGTTTCACAGTAGAGTAGGAGTGACGCAGCTTTCCTAAATCGGCAGATTTGGGTCTTCTGGAGACGAGATAGGGAAGCTTCAAGGCAAATTGTGAAGGGTCATGAATTTCAGGTTCAGGAGCTTAACATTCATTCTGAAGACAAGATGAGTCCATGGACCATGCCCCCCCCCCCTTTTAACGTTTTAGATTTATGAAAGTAGTACGAGGTGGTTGTGAACAAAACAACAACGACAACAAAACAAACCACCCCCAGATTATATGAATGAAGTCAGAGACTTTAAAGTTTTGGATCACAAAAGTGACAAGATCAAAATGGTATTGTAGGATGGTGGATGCAGGATGACCAACTTTGAGGTGGGGAGGGTGCCTCAGTCACTTGGGTGCACCTGACCTCAAGGGATTGAGAGGCTCGATTTAGAAGTGGCAGTGAGGATGGAGTGAAGGGGAGGGAAGGAAGGAAGCAGGGGTGTGGAGGGAGACCTGATACTGCAAGCACTCTCTTCTTTTTTTAAAGCTAACATCTTCATTTTAAGGACTCTGTTCTCTGGTGGCACCTGGGTGGCTCAGTTGTTAAGTGTCTGCCTTCAGCTCAGGTCATGATCTCAGAGTCCTGGGATCGAGCCCCACATCAGGCTCCCTGCTTGGTGGGACACCTGCTTCTCCCTCTCTCACCCCTGCTTGCGTTCCCTCTCTAGCTGTGTTTCTCTCTGTCAAATAAATAAATAAAATTAAAAAAAAAAAAAAGGAAAACTGGAAACAAAAAAACCCCACCGTTCTCTGAGTCCATTCCCATCATTTACTAAACATAAGGCGCATGTGAATCTATCTCTAAAATTAGAAACGAGTTATCAGTAGATCATCTTACCTTCTTTTGCAAGTTTGCTGACAGTGATGAGTCTATTATTCTGGTTATTTGTAACACTAAGAGACTAAGAAAAAGCAGATTGATATTCACAGTTCTGTATCTCAAGTTGTGAAGATATTGATGCCACTGAATTTCCTTTCTGAAGTTTAGTCTTTGCCTGAACTCATTGACTGTTTTGGATCATGCTCACTGATTTGTCTTAATTTACTTACCATGTAGAGGGGCCTCAGCACTATAGGACTTGATTTTGGTCACTCAGTGATTATATACTGAATATTTTCTAGGGTCTGTGCTTCCAGCATTGAAGAAAACAGACTTCCTGCCCTGACTGAGCTTACACTCTAGTGGGAATACATGGAAATTAGTAATTATATTTCATGTCAGGGGGCAGTAAATGCTGTGACAATGAATGAAGCAGGAAAACTCTGGGCAAGCATCTGGGAAGTTGTGGGGATTTCCTCCGATTGGTGACATTTGAGCAAAGACCTGAAGTAGACGAAGGAGCAGACACAGCAGCTTTCTGGGGGGAAATGACCCAGGAAGAGAGAGAGGGGCAAGTATAGAATCCCCAATAATACATTTATAGTGTTTGATGAACAGCAAGGAGGCCAATGGCTGGAGCAGAGCAAACAGAAAAGAGAGTAAAGTGGGGATGGGATGGGAGAGCAAGATTACAGCATTTTGTTGTTAAAACCCTTCCTTTAAGTAAAAGGAAGCAGTGATAAACAAATTCTTCTGTATAACTTTAAGAATTTAGTTTCTAATGCAGAGATACTACATTTCAAATTTAGTGAAACCCTTGAGCCCTGCTTCCTAGTTTGCTCTGAGAGAATGCACAGTGGATGGTTTTCATTCCGGCAGCCCCTTGACTCCTCAGAACTCCCATTATGGATCCTCTCTGGGGCTTCTCACTCTGCCTGCCTCCCTCCAGTGGCATCTGGAAGTGAAGAAAGCTGCCTTTTATGGTGGGTGAGTTATTTGATCATTTATTATAGAGTCTCTACCCTGTGCCTGTCCCCCCTTCCTGCTGGCAGTGCTAACTGTGGGGTGGTATTTTTAGTGGTGGGGGCGGGGAGCTGGCCCTGGAGGCAGCAGTTGAGGGGGCTGGTCCCAATTGTTTGTTTCTCAAGTTCTGACTCTCAGATTACCCCCCACCCCCCCCCCAGGGTAAGAAAAGCCCCGTTCTCTAGGGATAAGGTAAATGATCTGTCCCTTGGAGGAGGAGGGTGGGGGAGTGTAGAGAGGGGGCTTATGGACCTCCCTGGGTTTTTCCCTCATTACTCCTGCCATAAGTCTGTTAATTTAGCCATGTGAAAAATGACCCTATCCATTTATTTCTAGGTTGTTCTCTTGCTTCTATTTAGAGCCTAAACAGATTACTGGATTCTATCCCCTCCACTGAATTTTGTGAACACAAGCGCTTACCAACCCAAGCGTTTAAATCAGGACAGAGAATTTGCTTAACAACTGAATTCTTCATGATAGATCCAATTGAATATGAAAGAAGAATATTTTTATTCTTCCTCAGAAAACTCAACAGGGGGTGGAAGTAGAGCTTTAGATACAATACTCAAGCAAGACTAGATATTTCATCTTCAGATATACAAGAAAGGTTAATAAAATAGATGCTAGGCATTCATTTAAGTATTTTTGGAATACCTGGTATGTGGGAGGCCCACTTCTAGGCCTCCAGTGGGGATGCAACAGTGAATAATAACAACAGCAATAACAAAACACTCAAGGTTTTGCTCTCATAGGTTGTACATTCTGGTGGGGGAAACACAGACCATGTGGTCATTCACTCAATCCATCCAATATTTGTTCCACGCACCTCTGGAACATAATGGGATGGTACTTCCTAATGGGATGGTACTTCCGGGTCTTGTGATTAGTTCTGGTTAGTTAGGTGTGAGCAGAGGTGAGGTGTGGCATTTCTGAGCTGAAGTATTTAATTTGCACATGTAAGATCCTCTGGCTTTTTGTGCTCATTTCCTCAGTCATCTGCAGTGTTCTCCCTAGTTGCTGCTGTGGTGGCCAGAGTCCCAGAGTGAAGATGACACAGGGTAGGTTCCTTACCCGGCCCTCAGTGAATATGTAGTTTGAGAAAGAAAGTGGAACTTTGTTGTTTAAAGCCATTGAGATTTTGGAGTTGTCATTGTGGCATAACCTAGCCTAGACTGAGAAAGAAATGAAAAAAACAAAACTCTACTCTTTAAAAGACATGATTTCAGATGTTATCTTCTGTAAAGAAACTGAGCCAGGGACCTGGGACAGTGAACAGGACTGTGACAGAAAATGCCTGCGGTGTCGGTGTGGAGGCTTTTCTAAATTGGGTAATCAGATTAGCTCCCTTTGAGGAGCTTATATTGCTATTAAGACCTGAACGAGGAGGAACTAGTCAGGTGAAAATCTGGAAGATGTGCACTACAAATTGAAGTAATAGGAAATGAAAAATTCAGGAATGGTAAAAATATTCGGCACACTTGAGAAACGTCAAGGGTGTTTGTGGAGCTTCTAAACAGGGAGGACGAAGGAGGATGAAATAGGGGTTACTGATGGAGGATTTGGTAGGTTGTGGTAAAGAAATTTTATTTTAAGAATAAAACACCCTAGCATTTTGAGCAGATAAATTATACATGATTTAGGTTTTTATAGTGACTCTTTGGGTTGCTCTGGAAAAAAAAATGGTTGTATGGGGAAAAGAGTGAAAGCAGGGAGACTAACTCCTAATCAGTAGTTGGGAGATGGCTGTGTTAGACCTTGGGCAAGGGTGTGGTGATTTGATTCAAGATGGCATCAGTGGAGATAGAGAGAAGTGGGTGGGATCAGGATGCATTGTGAAGGTTCATCCTATAAGACTGGATGATGCTTTGGAAATGTGTGATAAACAGAAGAGTTAAGGATGTGTACACATGTGTATGTATGTGTGTGAATGCAACTGGGTGGATTATGTTGCTATTAATAACGCACAGATGGGGCACCTGGGTGGCTCAGTTGGTTAAGCGACTGCCTTCGGCTCAGGTCATGATCCTGGGGATCCAGGATCGAGCCCCGCATCAGGCTCCCTGCTCGGCAGGAAGCCTGCCTCTCCCTCCCTCACTCCCCCTGCTTGTGTTCCTTCTCTAGCTGTGTTTCTCTCTGTCAAATAAATAAATAAAATCTTTAAAAAAAATAATAATGCACAGAGATTGGGGGAAGAAAAGATTTGGGGACAAAAAAAATCAGGTTTTTATTTTGAACACATGGAGGTTTAAATGCCTGTCTATATACCTATGCTTATTCCATAGAAGTTAGGTACATATGGGTTCCAGTTCTAGGAATATTAAGTGACTTATATCAAACTAATCTTTCTGTAGATAAAAATTATAACCTCTTAGCGCCCTCCCCACCAAATAAGACAACTGTTTGAAGGCATTGGAGAATGATTTAAAGAAAAAAGAAACAGGTAGGGGGGGATGGGCAGAAATTCATCCCTGATAAAAGGGAGCCCTTCTGGTGACAGCTTTAACCTTGAAGACAATTCTCACCCCATGAAGTACGGGAGCAGCCCTCACTCCAGTAGAAAGCCAATATGGAGTTCAGGCCTGGTAGAGCAGTTGGAAAGTATTGAGGTAAATCCTGGAAAGGACAGGGTCCCCACAGAATGGGGAGATCCAAATTTTGTATAAACTTAAGTCCTTGACTAACTCTCAGCTGCGAAAGAGCTGAACAGAAATTTCTGTGGCTTTCTATTGAAATCCCGATGGGCTGCCCTTTAGAGATAAAGATTCTATCCTGGGGCTCTGGAATTTACCTCAGGCCTGAGGACAAAATCAACATCGAGCCATCCTAACCAAGTGTGAAGTCCAGCCTACACAAATTCAGAGTGATTAGTAAATAATTTCAGTGCTTGGCAGAAAAACAACAACAAAATAACACTTCTCAGAGGAAGGTAACAGAGTACAGAGACTCGACAATGCATCATCCGGACTGGTCAGTATAAAAACTACATATGCAAAACCCCACAGCAACAACAACAACAAAAACAAACAAAACCCCGGGACAATGTGACCCATAATCCAGACAAAAGTAGTTAATAGAAATGAACACCTAGATGATCTAGAGGTCAGTTAACAAACGAGGAATATTTATTTGCTCATTTATTCATTCATTTGTTTGGAAGGATTTATTTATTTTAGAGAGCAAGAGACAGAGCGCACAAGCAGGAGTAGGGACAGAGGGAGAGAATCCTCAAGCAGACTCCCCGCTCAGCACAGAGCCCAATGTGGGGCTCTGTCTCATGACCCTGAGATCATGACCTGAGCCAAAATTAAGAGTTGATACTTAACCAACTGATCCACCCAGGCTCCCTGACACACAAGGAATGTAAAGCAGTGTTTGTATATTGCTCAGGAGCAAATAAGGTAATACAGAGCAAACCAAATGTAGTTTCATAGTTAGACTACTGAAAAATCAAAATAAAGAGATGATCTTGAAAACAGCTACAGAATAAGGTCACATTTCTTTTTTTTTTTTTTTAAAGATTTTATTTATTTATTTGACAGAGAGAAACGCAGTGAGAGAGGGAACACAAGCAGGGGGAGTGAGAGAGGGAGAAGCAGGCTTCTGGCTGAGCAGAGAGCCTGATGTGGGACTTGATCCCAGGACCCTGAGATCATGACCTGAGCCAAAGGCAGAGGCTTAACCCTCTGAGCCACCCAGGTACCCTAAATGGCACCGTATTAACCTTAAACTGTGATTAGTTAGGGAGACATGTTGCAGTCTTTGGGAGAATCACTGAAAAATAATACGAAGAAGATAGATGAGAAATCCAGAAAAGAAAGGAAATTAGAATACTAAAAAATATTCTATTATGCCAAAAGAAGTCAGGAAAGCAGGAACAGAGTAGTAGTATGGAGTTGGGACAGGGGAAAGCAAAGAGCAGAGTGGTGGATCTAAACCCAAACAGATCTATAATTAAATTGTATGCAAGAAAACTAAGCATTTCAATTAGAAGGCAGAGACTATCAAACTGAACTTAAGAAAGCTTGATCCAACATATACAGTTTATGGGTGATAAACTTTAAAGACTTAGAACTATTGAATTAACCATATGGAAAATGTATTTTATAAGCAGTTAGTATAACAGAACTGGTGTGACTGTTAATCTCAGACAAAATAACCAAGGTGGACATTTCAAAATGATGAAAGGGGCCAATTCATCTGGAAGATGTAACAACTGTAAATACATATGTGCCTAACTATAGGGGTTCAGAGCAGCTGAAGCTAAAACAGATAGAATTAAAGAGAGGGAAAAACAAAGCCACAATCATAGTTGTGTAATTCACGTTCACCCTTAATGATTAAAAGAACTAAATTAGAAAGGAAAATTAATAGGATACAGATGATTTTGAAATTATCAACCACTTTGATTTGACATTAACAGGATATTAAACCAGAAAAATCAGAATATACATTATTTTGAAGTGGAACAGAGCATTCACTAAGATAGACCAAGTTTTATCCTTCTTTAAGCAAAAGGGAGAATCAAGAATTCATTTATACTTAAACCATATTTGGAACATAAGTAAGTGAATTTCAAAAGATAAAATCATACCAAGTGTGTTCTTTGACCATAAGGGATTATATTAGGAATAAAAACCAAATACACAGGGGCGCCTGGGTGGCTCAGAGGGTTAAGCCTCTGCCTTCAGCTCAGGGCATGATCTCAGGGTCCTGGGATCGAGCTCCACATTGGGCTCTCTGCTCAGCAGGGAGCCTGCTTCCTCCTCTCCCTCTGCCTGCCTCTCTGCCTGCTTGTGATCTCTCTCTCTTTGTGTCAAATAAATAAATAAAATCTTTAAAAACAAAAACAAAAAACAAATACACAATACACAATATACACACACATGAAATCCCCGATATTTGGAAATTTTAAAACACACTTTTAAATATATAAGGGTCAAACAAGAATTTACAAGAAAAATTAGAAAATATTTCTAGCTGAATGATGATAAAGATATGTCAAAATATATGGGATGCAGCAAAAGCAGTACTTAGAGGTAGATTTATGTTTTAAAAGCTTATATTAGAAAAGAAGAAAGGTTTTAAATCATTGTTTTGAATTCCCATCTTCACGGGAAAGAAAAAGTAAGGCAAATTGCACCAAAGATAAGTAGAAAGAAGGAAATACAGAGCAGGAAGAAAAAAGAAAAAAATAGAGAAAATTAACAATTCCAAACATTGATTTTTTTAAAAAATATCAGTAAGACTACAAATTGCTACTAAGATTGATCAAGAAGCAAAGAGAGAAAACACAAATCAAGAATTTTAAGAATTCAAGTGGGACTATTGCTACAGATCCTAAACATGTGAAAAGTCAAGAGAATGTCCATTTATTTATGCCAGTAAATCCCCCAAATCCCAAAAAGAAATAGACAAATTTCCTGATATACCATGGGTTGAGTGAAATTGACACAAGAAGAAATCATCTGAATAGCTATCTATCTATATAAATAGAAGTTGAATTTATTATCAAAAATCTCTCTACAAAAAAAATTTCCTGGCTTAATAAGATTCCATTTCATGTGCTTTGGGGACTTGTAGGTGTTCGCCTCAAAGCAAAAAGAGGCAAGCAAGGATTTATTTATTGATTGATTGATTGATTGATTGATTGATTTAACACTTATATAAGTAGTATTTATTCTGTGCCCAGCAGTGGTCCCGGCACTTTACAGATAACTTATTTGTCTGACATGTGTGGTGTTAAGGACACAGAGAGATGAAGGGAAATTTCAGGAATGACCATTTCCTACAGTATATGCAATCCATTCATCAGAACTGAATGCTTCTGGCTGTTTTCTGCCCACCGATGACAAACATTTGTGGTCAGCCTGGAACATGCTTCCCAGTGTGTACTCTGATGGCACAAACAATCAATGTTTTTTTTCTTACTTTCTTTCTGCATGTAGAATAGAAAACGATTGTTAAAAACCTGAACTAGGGAGCGCCTGGGTGTCTCAGTTGGTTAAGGGACTGCCTTCGGCTCAGGTCATGATCCTGAAGACCCAGGATCGAGTCCCACATTGGGCTCCCTCCTCGGCAGGAAGCCTGCTTCTCCCTCTCTCACTCCCCCTGCTTGTGTTCCCTCTTTCGCTGTGTTTCTCTCTGTCAAATAAATAAAATCTTAAAAAAAAACAAAACAAAAACAAACCTGAACTAGGAGGTGCAGCTGGACTTTCTCTTCCCTGTTCTTGCCTCATCATTTTCTCCCTTTCCACCTCCTTCTGTCCATTCCCTTGCATGTCTACATGTTAATATCTGCTCTTCAAATTTTACTTCAAGTGTTATCCCCTGATAACATCATCTTGCATATCAGAAGGGTTTAGTAAACATTTTTTTTTTTAAAGATTTCAGTTATTTATTTGGAGAGACAGTGAGAGAGGGAACACAACAGGGGGAATGGGAGAGGGAGAAGCAGGTTCCCCATGGAGCAAGGAGCCCAATGTGGGTCTCATCTCAGGATCCTGAGATCAAGACCCGAGGTGAAGGCAGACGCTTAACGACTGAGCCAGCCAGGCGTCCCAGTAAATGTTTCTTGAATGGATGCCATGAATAGATGAATGAACCAAGGTAGGTTTCTATTGTGTTAGTTGAAATGAAGAAGCCATGTCTTTGTTCAGCTTCATCCTCACTGGTATCATGGTTTTGTGGCTGGAAATTCACCCTGAATAAATTGTCTAGTTTGGCTGTCTGCACAATGGTAGCTGATGTTTAATGCAATGATGTTAGTTATTACAGAGCAATTTTGGGACACTTGAGAGTAGATTGACTTGTTATTGATTTGACTTGATAATTTATGTATGCCAACAAGAAATTAATGTTTCATTAAAGATTAATTGGAGAGGGCGCCTGGGTGGCTCAGTCGTTAAGCGTCTGCCTTCTGCTGAGGTCATGATCTGGGAGTCCTGGGATTGAGCCCCACATCGGACTCCTTGCTCAGTGGGAAGTCTGCTTCTCTCTCTCTCTCATTCCTCCTGCTTCTCTCTGTCAAACAAATAAAATCTTTTTTTAAAAAAAAGATTAATTGGAGATGCATTCCCCAAGCATTAATGAGGGGTCTTTTTTTTTCCAGTGTGCAGCGTATAGTACTAGGCCCTATTGGGTCTGCCACAATTCATCCAGGTATTGTTCTGATCAGAAAAAAAAAAAAAACAAAAACCCAAGCCTATCAATTGAGAGCTTTTTGGGTCCTATAATTTCTTCATTCCTTAGTCAACATACTTGTCAATATGTAGTATGTAAATGTACTTAATCTTAAATGAGAATTGCCCAAAGTTACCAAAGTGAATGAGCATGGTAGTCTCTGCTATTTTAGGGGGTGAGTTGTGACTAAGGTATTTCAAAGCTCCCCTATCTTCAGAACCACCAGCTACGTATCTTAGCCACAGGCTCATCATTTTCCATTTTTGGCTTATGTCCTGGTGTAATCAAAGATTGGCTTGGAAGCACTATTGGCGTAGACCTTCATGATAAGCACAGATACTATTCTAAAAATAAATGAAAAGTGTCTCTGCCTCTGACGGTAGAAAACCTGTGACTAAGACATTGTTTCTGTTTGATGAGTGTGGAACTCAATGACACAGCAGGTCTTAAGAAGTGGAGAGATTAGTTTTCGAACATACTTTGTTTTAGGCATCTAATTTGCTGACTTTCGTTGAGAATTCCAAATATTCTTCATCACAGAGATTTTGTGTGTGTGTGTGTTTTAATATTACTAGAGAATTAGCTTACTCAAGAATGGAAAATGACAAATTATTATATGACATACTTTATTGGAAGGGGTTGAACATGAATTGTCGACAATACTCCAGTTGTAAAGGTAATTTTGAATCTTCCCATATTCCAGTTATGACATTTAGGATAGTAATGTGCTTCCCCACTATGCTAACAAGTAGTATGCCTTGCTCCATGATGCAAATAAATTGTGTCATGAAATAAAATTAGGCTTTGAGTTCTCAATATCCTTAATAGCATTATGCATTTCTATAATATCCACAGATGGTAGCCTACTTTTCTTCTCTTGATTCATTTTTGGCAAAGAAAAGAGGAAAGGAAATTATGATACAAAAGAGATGTTTTACCACAATGGAAAATATCTTGAAATAGAAGTTTATAAAGTCAGAGTCTAAAATGTAAGGACCATAGTCCATGAGGACATCAGAAGTCCAATATCAATAATGTCATGGGAAAGAAAATTTGAGAAAGTGGGTACTCCTTAGAGATGAATGTCTTAAGAAAGAAAGATATTGCAGATAGTGAAAGAGTCATTAAATGTGCTGATTGTTCCAAGGTAGACAACAATTTGTAATCAAAACCGGCTTCCATTTTATCCTTTTTATGGAAGGATAATCCTTTGTAGACTTGAATTCTCAAAATGTTATCCCACAGTTTAAAACTGAAAGAAAGTCTTATTTTTCTTTTTAATAAGATTAGTACAGTATAAGCCGGCACATTTAACAAGTGCTATGCAACATAGGGATTACTTAAAAATTAATCCTTTGAGAATCTACTTAAAACTATTTAGCATTTGATGGGCGCCTGGGTGGCTCAGGTTAAAGCCTCTGCCTTTGGCTTAGGTCATGATCTCAGGGTCATGGGATCAAGTCCCACATCGAGCTCTCTGCTCAGCAGGGAGCCTGCTTCCTCCTCTCTCTCTGCCTGCCTCTCTGCCTACTTGTGATCTCTCTCTGTCAAATAAATAAAATCTTAAAAAAAAAAAATTTAGCATTTGAGAGTATGTTTACATTTTACAAATATATGTGAAATTCTGTTAACTCTAATGTATGATATAAAGGCATCATCCAACATATTTGCATGTTCACAGCTCTAATGAAACTCTTCATATTCATTTTTGATATTGAAATGTAATAGAATACTGAATCTGCTATTGTTTTGCTTGCCATGGTTATTAGGCAAGATCTGAGGCTTATGATGGGGCAGCAAAACATTTCTGTTAATTGTATGCTATCATAAGAGAAAAAATCTTGCTTCCTTTTTAAAACTTTTAAAGGTTTTTTCTTTCTTTTTTGTTTTTACATATTTTTAGTGTATCCTTTTTTTCCCAGTTAGTTCTTCTTTCCTTTTATTATCATTTCAATTTCATTCTGAAGGCCTATTTCTTGCCTTTTGCCTTCAACAATGTTGATACTTCAGTTTCGCTATTTCATTTTTGTTTCTTGCACTCTTTGTGTTCTACCTTAAAGTTATCTGCATATAGATGTTTTCATTCTCATTTCTTTGTATGCACCCAACCATCTTATACTTGCTTATCATTACGGCCAGTGAGTTATAAGTGGTTTTGCTATAGCTTGCTTTTATTATTTATTTATTTATTTAAAAAGATTCTATTTATTTGACAGAGAGAAACACAGCCAGAGAGGGAACACAAGCAGCAGGAGGGAGAGAGGGAGAAGCAGGCTTCCGGCCCAGCAGGCAGCCCCATGTGGGGCTCAATCCCAGGACTTCGGGATATGACCTGAGCTGAAGGCAGAGGCTTAACCACTGAGCCATCCAGGCACCCCTATAGCATGCTTATTTAATCTGAGCTGAAGAACCTATCTGTTTTTTCACTCACTGTCCTCTGGTTTTCTATTTGGACTTCCTTATTTCTCGCCTTTATTTGACTCTTGTTTTCCTATCCTGGTTCTCCCCACTTTGGTAATTGTTAGTATTTTTCTCTTTGGACTTAGTAAAACTGAGCTCTCTAACTTGATGACACTGTATGAGGGAATGGCAATGGTGAGGACAGGAGAACATTCTGCTTTTCCATCACAATAAATAGGAAGAAATTATGGAACTTTGTCTCTTCTTTCATGGGTGAGAGGTCAAAAAAACTTAAAAGCCATATTGAATCCTGGAAGATAGTTTCATCTAGTCTGTTTTCCTCAATCTTTACTCCTTTTTTGTTTTTAATCTGTGCAGGTTCTTGGATAGTTGATTCTGCATTCATAATGTTCTTTTTAATTCAGCCTGTTCTTCAGGTTAAGTCTTTTGTTAGCACTTGGCACACAGTAAGTGCTCTGTTCACATCAGTTGAGTTGATTCGGGTTACTATTTAATGTACTAGCTTCTTCACCATCTAAATATACACCCAAACCTCTCTTTTCTGGAAGGGTAATGGTGATATCAAATTGGACCCCGTGGGATAGAGTGAAGCCAGGGTGACCAAAATCCCTCTTGGGATCCCGGCAGGAATTACATTTTCTCACTAGTAAATAGCATTTGATATTTGATAAGTTTTTTTCTAGTTTCTCAAGTAATAGGAGAGCCCCAAGGGAGCTGAATTGGTTAATACAAACTGTTACTAATTCTTTTCAGTAAATAACAAGTTAGTTTCAACCATTTAGTAGATATAAGTTGCCTCATCTTATTTTATAAAAGCTGTGTTTTTAAAAAATGAAATACAAATAGTTTCTTTGCAGCATTAAAGAAATTAAAGGGAAAAAATGAGGTTTTCTTTTTTCTTTTTTCCCCAAATTCAAGACAAGGGATTGAAAAGAATGGTGGGGATGTGTGTATGTGCCTGCCTGTGCGTGTGTGTGTGTGTGTGTCTGTGTGTGTGTGTGTGTGTGTGTATGTCTGGTGTGTGGGTGTATGTATGTGGTATGTGAGTATGTCAAAGAAGCCAGAGTTTGGCAGGGCAAGAGGATCAGTGAAAAGGGGGTACCTGAGCTATACTGGGAACTGGCTGTATTTCACAGCTCCAGAAGCTGTATGTCTCTTACTATTCTGGGTGCTCAGAACTCTGGACCAGATTTACAAGTTCTTCTGAGAATTTGGAGATCTATGTCTGAGCTTTTGAGGTAGCTTTCAGTAGCTCAGGCAATTCAATTTGGCTTATATGTTTCTCGTTTCCATTCTAAAAGTCATGCAGGATCATGTCCAATAAAGTTTCTTTCATAAATTCATTTCTCAATCTCTTGATTATTTTCTTTTCCCTTTTCCCTGTCTATGACTTTGGCTGGATTGATCATCTAGCTGCTTAAAATTCAAAGAGTCTAATTTGGGACACAGCCTAGAACAAAAACATGTTGGGCTTGCTTTATTTATTGTTGAAACGAAGAATGACAAATTATTACCCTGTTCCTGGGTTTGGCTAACAATGAACAAGGGAAAAAAAGTCTGAGGACCTTGTCCCTGGCCTCTGTGTTTTGCTCATTTCTCTTGCGCATTATCTCATGCTTAATTTTTTTCAGAATGATCTTGGTCCACAAACCCCATCCATTGCATACCTGGAAAACCTTGGATTTAGTCCCTTATGGAATTATTTGAGCAGCTGAAGCTTGAATACCTTGGATGAGTAGTTTTGATTGACTTACTCCCTTTGAGTAAAATACTCATTATGTCAGATGCCCTCTCCCTCTGCAAGATGTCACCTGGAGAGGGGACAGTAGAAGATTGTGCCTTTTTTTTTTTTTTTAAGATTTTATTTATTTGACAGAGAGAAACACAGCCAGACAGGGAACACAAGCAGCGGGAGTGAGAGAGGGAGAAGCAGGCTTCTCACTGAGCAGGCAGCCCGATGCTTGATTCCGGAACTCTGGGATAATGACCTGAGCTGAAGGCAGAGGCTTAACCACTGAGCAACCCAGGCACCCCTAGAGTGTACCTGTTATGATCTGCATGGTATCCAGTGCTCATCCTGTCTCCGTGACTTTGTCCTTTTCATTCTGACTGTTTGTCTTATTGGCATTTACAGTGAAGATTAGTAACTACTGTCACTCATGACTTGGTTTCCCTTATTTTGTTAGGTGGGGTGGTATTTCCTGGCTGATCTGGCTCTTGGGGTCTCTGACAGAGTCATTGGTTGTTGCCTCCTACATGAGGTTTCCCACCTCTTCTCTCCCATGGCTGGCTTCTGTCAGGCATTGGGTGCTCAACTCTGTTTCCTTTGGCATTGTTCTGTCATCTTTAGGATCATTCAGGAATTTAGCTGATCTTCAGGATGTACTTTTCAAGGATTACCAAATAGAAAACAAGAGGGTGGAGGAGGCATATTTTTTTCTTACCACCTTTGCCTGGAAGTAGTATCTATTCTTCTTATGTTCTGTGGGTGAGAATATTGGAAATTTAATTAAGATCTGAATCTGAGGGCACCTGGATGGCTCAGTGGGTTAAAGCCCCTGCCTTCGGCTCAGGTCATGATCTCAGGGTCCTTGGATCGAGGCCCACCTTGGGCTCTCTGCTCAGCAGGGAGCCTGTTTCCTCCACTCTCTCTCTGCCTGCTCTGTCTCTGTGTCAAAGAAATAAATAAAATCTTTAAAAAAAAATTCTGAATCTGAATCTTTTACATTGATCTTGTTCAGTAACCTTAGGCAACATATACTTTTACAATATACTGGACATGATAATACCTCGGAGGCTTGTTAGGAAGATTAAGTAATATAATTTGAAATGTTTCTTGAGCCACTGACCTGCCCTCTTCACCTCTTAAATCCCCTCTTACTTTTCCTGTGTCCCCTGTTCTCCTGCTTACTTAGACACCTAGAACAATTTTCATTAAGGTACTGCTTTTTTTCAAAACAATATACTTAGCATAGTGCCTGATATATGCATATACAGTAAATACCTCTATTTATTTTGTTTGCTGATTAAACATTGGACAAACAAAAATAAAAGTGAAGAAAATTATAATTAATCTTACTAGAAAGAAATACCATTAGCATTTTGACATATTCTTTTTTCTTATTATCCTCCTCTTTGAAATTATTTTCCAAAATTATTTAACAAACCCAATTAGGTATTTCCTTTCTTTCTTATTTAGCAGGAGTTTAGAAACATCTTTCCCTGTCAATAAATATATATTTTCATAATTTTAATGCTTAAAAATGCTCAATTTTAACATAGGCTTAGTGTTCTACTGTGTTGAAAATAATTTAATCATCTTGAATTTTTGGGTGATTCTTATTTTCCTCTTTTATAATAAGTTTCAAATAATATCCACATACATACATTTAAAAAAATCTGTTTACTCATCATCTCGTTAGGAAAAATCGCAGAATTGGGATTTCTGAGTCAAAGAATATGCAAATTTTTGACTTGCTATTTATTGCCAATTTGTTTATGAACTTTGATTTTCAACTTGAAGAAATGCTCATTTTTTTTTTTTTAAGATTTTATTTATTGGGCACGTGGGTGGCTCAGTGGGTTAAAGCCTCTGCCTTTGGCTCAGGTCATGATCCCAGAGTCCTGGGATCCAGGGCTGCATTGGGCTCTCTGCTCAGCAGGGAGCCTGCTTCCTCCTCTCTCTCTGCCTACTTGTGATCTCTCTCTCTGTGAAATAAACAAATGGAATCTTTAAAAAAATATATCTGACGAGAGAGAGATCACAAGTAGGCAGAAAGGCGGGCAGAGAGAGAGGAGGAAGCAGGCTCCGTTGAGCAGAGCCTGATGCAGCTAGATCCCAGGAGAGGCTTTAACCCACTGAGCCACTCAGGCGCCCAGGAATGCTCATTTCTTTAAAAGCAGCCATAATCTTTGACCCATTAATTGAGAGAATCTATCCTATAGAAATGAAAGTGGTTTTATATAGACATATATATAAATACTTATGGGGCTTTACTTGGAGTTCCAAACCCAATTCCAGTGTGTTGGGGGAAGATTTCCTTACACCAACAAGAAGTTTTCTGGACACCTGCTGGGTGTCCTACCACTCAAGTCCATTCTGATAGTGTCTAGCCGGATGTAGTATTAGTTTCTACATGTTAAGGGTTCAGTACTATGAGACTGTGCTCTGCCCCCATCCACTTGAGATGCCAGTCGCAAACCCAAGTCATTACCTGTGATCCTAACCAACTGGCAATAAATGAGAGGTTCCCACGATCCCCCCTTGGGTTCAATTAATTTGCTAGAGCAGCTCACAGAACTCACAGAAACATTTTACTTACTAGATTACTGGTTTATTATAAAAGGATGCAACTCAAACACCGCCCGAAGGAAGGGATTCATAGCAAGGCATGGGGAAATGGTGTTGCTCAGTGTGGAAGCTCTTTGAACCCAGTCCTTTTCGATTCTTATGGAGGCTTCATTACGTAGACACGATGGATTAAATCATTGCATCATTGGCAGTGGGTGATTGAACTCCACCCAGAGGTGGGAGAGTGAGGCCAGTGAAGTGGGACTGAAAGTTTCAGTCCTCTAATCAATCACTTGGTTGGCTTCTCTGAAAACTGATCCCATTTTTTTTTTTAAGGTGGGATCCAAACATTACCTATTAACATAACAAAAACCACCTTTATTGACCTCAACACTTAGGAAAATTCAAGGGTTGTAGGAGTTCTGTGCCAGAAACAGGGACACAACCCAAGTGTGTATGTCTTATTATAAATTACAGTATCATGGACTTGAGGCAGGAAATAGCTGAGATCAATGTGAATGATCAAAAATAATGAAAAGTTTGGATAAATGTGGATCATGCTTGCTATATAATATTTGTCACCATTAAAAACATATCTTTTGACAGTGGTGATGCTCATGAGGCTCTGCTGGAAGCGCCGAGTGCAGAGTAGTTACTATACCTGATATGGTTGTGTTTTGTAAAATGAAAAAGCAAAGAATACGCACATGTATATATGATCATGCTTTATGTTTTTTTTTTTTTAAGATTTTATTTATTTGACAGAGAGAAACACAACTAGAGAGCGAACACAAGCAGGGGGAGTGAGAGAGAGAAGCAGGCTTCCCGCCGAGCAGGGAGCCTGATATGGGACCCGGGATCATGACCTGAGCTGAAGGCAGTCGCTTAACCAACTGAGCCACCCAGGCACCCCCATGCTTTATGTTTTGTATGTATTTTTTTGTTTGAATATCAAAAGAGTTGTGAAAGGATATATTCATGTTTTTGAAACTGTGTCTTAGACATTGAATGTGAATAGACCTTTGTATTGTTTCACATGCTACAATGGAAAAGTTTTACTTTTTAAAAAGTTAATAATAAAACTAGAGGGAAAAGAAACCACAGCCTTTACAAACTGCTCTAACTTTTCTGCAAACTGTTTTCCTAAACTAGAAGCCTTCCTGTAGTCCCTAGAGGAATTTCAGGGCTTTGAAGAGTGTGGCCCGAAGTCAGTATGACTTTTATAGTTAACTTAATAGATATATTATTTTACACAAGGTAACAGCTAAGCTATTGGGATTTCTTCAGTTATGGATGTTCTCAGAAAGGCTGCTGAAAATATGGTCGACTCATATCCTGGCCTGGTTAGTGTCAGACAACTAAGGAATCGAGATTGAAATAGTAAAAGTGTATCAATTTGGGAAATTGTTTTCAGAAATAATCTATATAATTTTCAGTAGATTAAAGGAAGGACCAGACTTTATTGGTAGCTAAAATATAGAATCAAATAGGGTGGAAATAATAATGTAAAGCTAAATGTGTGCTCGTGGTAACTCACGAGATTTTGATTGAAATTTGCCTTAATGGAGAGCAGTGAGTATTAAAAGGGGAAAAAAAACTTTGTATGTTTTAGACATTTCAAAGCCTGGTAACACTAGGCAAAAATCATTTTAAAATGAGAAATTTTAGTAATTTAGGGAACTAAAGTAACTATTTTATTTAGCAAAGTAAAATCTGTTACTATTCCTGGTAAGATCTTGATGGTTGAAAGCATGTGAACAGAGATCATGACACAGTAACTTAAGTATAGTAGGTGATCAGTTTATAAATGCGAATCAATGATACTTGGAAAATATTGAAAAGACTTCTTGGAAGCCGTGCTTGTACTTGATTAGCCAATAAACAAAGCATATCTGAGTTAAATTATATACGCTTACCATAAATGCTAATCATAATGCCAGCTGGTAAATGTTTCAGTTTGTGAAACATTACTAGACAGGATATGAACACTATAATGTTAATATTATTTTAAAATAGGTATATTTTAGATACAGGTATAGTTTTATCTTAAGCATCTCCTGAAATTATTCTATTCCTGTAAGAGCCTCAGAATTGAAACTGTACTATAATTTCAGTATGTCAGGAGTAAGTGTTGATGTTCATATGTGGCGTTAAGAAACAAAACAGATGAGTACAGGGGGAAGGGAAGGGAAAATAAAATAAGATGAAAACAGAGAGTGAAGCAAACCATAAAGTGCCAGAGTCCAGCTCCGGCTGAACCAGGAGTCCCTGAAGGAAGGACAGTTTCGCGAATGAAAAATGAGAGAGCCCCGAAGATTCTTTTCGATCACCTGCCAGGCATCTCTGACTTGCCGGCTTTCAATGTCTTTATTTATAGGCAACAAGTCATAGGCAACAAGTTAAAAGATTCTCATGAAGGAAAGATCTTTTACAGAGAGTGATTTTTGACTACACAGTGTCTTTATCAGTGAAACATAGTGCTTTGATGAAACATAGTGCTTTGATCAGTGAAACAAGTTTTTGCAGGTGCACATATCTACAATTTAGAGTCAACTCCTTCAACCAAAACAGGGACATGTTAATTAGTAAGGTTTTCCATGATTTCTTACATCTGATTCCTAGATGATTAATCATATGGTGTTTTTTAAACAGGTCTTACAGAAAAGAAAGCAAGTAAAAGGCTTAGATGAGTTATATAAAAATGTTTAAGCTACATTATTAATTTAATGGCCAGGAGGTAGTCTGTCTGGCATCAAGGAGAAAGATAACTTATTTTGTGAAGATTAAAGCGCTTACTCAAGCCTCTTTTCTATGACTGGGTGCAGAACTCTTTATTTATGGATCCTTTGTGTGCGTGGCAATGTCCTTGTTAGTACAGTTTTATTTCTTATATTAAACCCTTTATTTAACCATTCAAGAGCCTTGACAGTCTCCTCCACAGAGCTGCAGGAAATTTAAAGGGAAAGTACAAAGAGTACAGTCTATGACAGTGTAGACTGCTGTGAGACCCCTGACTCCTACCTGAGACCCCTGACTCCTGTCTCCCTCCCTCTGTGAGGGAGTCTAGGTTGGCCTAGAGTGTCCTGAGGCCCTGTCAGGAGAATGTGCTTTGCTTTTAGGATAAAGACCAAGTAATAAAAAGAAGGAAGAAGGAGACGCCAGTTTCACACCATTGGCAGGAGCGAGGCTCAGACTGCCCTTTCCTTGCTATGACCATATCAGGCCAGTGGGGTTATTTTCTGGCAGAAGGAGCTTTGCTCTACTGCTACCCTCTCACTGAGACTTAAGGAAGTCAGTCAATACCCGTGAGGCAGGAGCCTTGCTCAGACTGCCATCTTCCCCATGGTGACTCAGTCAGCTTGCGAGACCCGGGCAGCTCCTGACAATAAGGGACTCTTAACTATAGGGAACAAACTGAGGGTTGCTAGAAGGGAGGTGGTTGGGGGTATGGGGTAACTGGGTGATGGGCATTAAGCAGGGCACTTGAGGTGATGAACACCGAGTGTTATATAAGACTGATGAATCACTAAATTCTACTCCTGAAACTAATAATACGATATGCATGAACTAAATTGATTTTAAATAAAAAATTAAAAAAATAAATATTCAGTATTGACATGATATAAAAAAAGAGTAAGTATTAATCAATAAGGCAGACTTTATTTTGTATTTTCTAAAACTTTGCAAAATTTTTAACATTTTTTAAGAAGATTTTATTTATTTATTTGACAGAGAGAAACACAGCTAGAGAGGGAACACAAGCAAGGGGAATGAGAGAGGGAGAAGCAGGCCTCCCACTGATAGGGAGTCCAATGTGGTGTGGATCCTAGGACCCCGGGATCATGACCTGAGCTGAAGGCAGTTGCCCACCCAACTGAGCCACCCAGGTGCCCCTTAACATTTTATTTAATGTCAATGATATTGAATGCTGAAATGTAAATGAAAAATTTTCTTGGGGCGCCTGGGTGGCTCAGCCATTAAGCGTCTGCCTTCTGCTCAGGTCATGATGCCAGAGTCCTGGGATCGAGCCCCTGCATCTGGCTCCCTGCTTGCGGGGAGGCCTACTTCTCCCTCTCTTCACTCCCCCTGATTGTGTTCCCTCTCTAGCTCTGTTTCTCTCTGTCAAATAAATAAATAAAATCTTTAAAAAAAGAAAAATAAAAAAGAATTTTCTTGATGGTTATTGGTGACCACCCTATATTTCAGTATATAATTCCCTTGTTTCCCACTGGGGAGGTGTGGGAGCCCCATATCACTCTGAAGCAGACTTTACCAGGCTGTTCTAGTGCAAGTCCCGAAGTGTAAATAAGTATGGTTTTTTTATTGGGCGTGGTGAGAGTATCAGTGTGTATTAGCTGAGAAAGGAGCAGAAAGGTGCAGCTCCTGCCTCCTTCTCCTTTTGGGTCTGAGGTGGGCTGTGGCTTCTCTACAGAGTTTGGATTCTAAGTCATCATCTTGTACCCACTTGCTGTGAGACCCCTGACTCCCATCTGCAGCTTTCATCAGTGTGTATTTTACCAGTATGCACAGTTTAAGACATTCATTTACCCAAGTTATGTAACTCAACAAACTGTTAATTTGTTTCTGTTGCATTTACGGTAATCTATCCCCAGGCCTTTCTGTGTTATCTTGAATAATTGAGAGCCTGCACACAGAGAGAGCCACATTACTATAGAAGTAGCTGCTCAGCTTCCAAGAGGCTCCCTTCACTTGAGCAAGATGGAAAGTGATTCCACTTGGCTAGGAAAAAAATACATGAAGGCTGTAATAGACCCTTAGGAAAGAAATCTGTTTCTATCAAGACAGAAGAATGATTCATATGTAAGAAATAAAAATGAAAGCTTCCTTTGAGTCATTGGGGGTGTCTCTAATATTTTTCTAGTAGAATTTTTTCCCTCTTACTTCATCGTCTTTTACTAGGAGACTTTCTGCATCTTAGGCTTCTCATTTATAAAATGAAACAATGATACCTGCCATCAATTCTGCAATTTTTTGAGGATCGAACAGTTAGGGGGATGTGAAGTTTCCTATAAATCACAAATGTGTATGATACTCTAAGACATTGTTTTCTTTCTTCATGCTTTTTTTTCTTTTACCTTTTTATTTCTTTTTTTAACTTGAACTACATACTATTATTGAAACAGAACAACATCTAACCAACTATGTTACATGGTTAGAGGAGTTTTTTAAAAAATTTAATTTCTCACTAACTTGAATTTTTATCCCTTTTATTTTTCCAGTTCAGAAGAAAACCAATCAGCCTCTCAATTACTCATGTCCAGTTTCAATTGTCTTGCCGAATTAAGTAGGTGAGGCTTCGCAGAAGCGTGGGAAACACTAGGAATTACTGATGAATGCCAGCTCCTTCTGGGTGTGCGATTCCTAAAGAAAAAATGGTGTTGTCCAGTTTCAGTTAGTGCTGCTATGCAGTGGAAATGGGTGCAGGGGTCCCCGAAGCCTGGCCCGCAGACCCGGGGACAGTGCTTTTCTCCAGTCATTTTCCACCAAGCCAGAGCGGTGTGACCTCTGGCCGCTGCAGTTTCTCAAAGGGATTGCATTTCATGGCTCTCATAAACACATCTTGTAAAAGAGACAAGGTTGTCTTTTAAACTTGTGCTCCTGCTTGACAAAAATAAAACCCAGCTTCCTTTCAGGACCTTCTGGTTTAGTGACAGGTCAAGCCTTTTATTTTTGTGGAGAATGGTTTTGTATCAATTTCCCATTTTTCATGTAGAAATTCAATATATTATTAAGAGAGTCAGGATTGATAAATAGGCCATTTATAGTTTTGCTTTCTGTGATCCTGAAAGTTCTAACTTGCAGAACTAGTTAAATAGGGAATTCTAAAACCTATAATGATGAGATGCTGATTAAATTCACTTTTTAAATGCTTTTTGAGAAAATCATACAGACGACATGTACCATCCATTTTATTTATCTGAGAATTGCGACTTTTGGTTTATTTATACTTTCCTATATATTTTGTACTTAGCTGTGTCAGTAACAGGTATTATTAAATAAGGCTAGGATTTATTTTATATCGGTAAGTAATTCTTCAGTTCAGAGATTATTGAGATGAAGAGAATTTAAACCAATTTTTTTCATCTGAACTTACAGCTAAAAATATTTGTTCTTTTGTGTCATTGGTAAGCATAAGAAAAAAAATGTACTTGCATTTTTGCTTGTATATGTTATGTGACCTAAGAAATAAAGATTGACTGAATGTTTAGTTTTTTAAACCAGAAATGAAGTTTGGTGTTGGGTGAAATAGGGTAGAGTCTCTAGACATGCATTAGCCAGTACAATAGCCATTAACCATATGTGGCTCTTAAGCACTTGAAATGAAGCTAGTGTGATTGAGGTGTATTGGAAGTATAAAATGCACCCCAGGGGTGCCTAGGAGGCTCAGGTCATGATCCCGGAGTCTCTGGATCGAGCCCTACATCAGGCTTCCTGCCAAGCAGGAAGCCTGCTTCTCCCTCTCTCACTCCCACTGCTTGTGTTCCCCCTCTGGCTGTGTTTCTTTCTGTCAAATAAATCAATAAATAAAATCTTTAAGAGAAAAATGTACACCAGAATGAATACAAAGAAAAAATGTGGAATATTTTACTAATTCAATATTTTGCTAATAATATTTAAAGTGACTACATCTGGAGATATTTTGGATATATTGATTAAATAAGATACATTATTAAAATATATTTCAGTTTTTCTTTAATTTTTTGATGTGACTACTGTAACATTTTAAATTGCGAATAAGACGCTCAGTATGTTTCTATTGATTGGGTTACCTAACCCCTGATTTTGAGAGCAGTTTAAAGATGTTTGCACCCTACAGGAGCATTAATTTTCATTGTCTCACAAATTTCGTTAGAATTACTTCAAGAGCTTTTTCATTTCTTAGAGGTTTCATTTGTACAAAGGCGATCTTCAATTTACTTTGGCTCAGGGAGCATGAATGTCCTGTCATTTAGCTGTGTAGATAAAGGAAGCTCTTCTTCCTTGGGATAGAGCACCGTCTTGTGGAATGTGCTGAATATAGCAGTTTATTCAAAAAATGATCAGTTGACTTTAAGATCTAGATCTAAGATCAGGCAAATTATTTGTTTCAGATATTTAGAGTAGAAAAGGAAGACTCACAATAAAGATGTTCTTCTCTGCTCCCATAACCAGAACTCGGATCAGTTCTGGAACTTACTTTTCTTAGGCGATGCTAAGGTTGAAACAGTATAAAAAGACCATTTTGATTTAGTGTGCTTTTTTAAAAATACAAAGGTACCATTCAAGTTTTTGTACAATTTTTCTTTCTCCTCAGATTTATAACTAAGGTTTTTGTATTTCATTATAAAAAGAAGCAGAATTCTATATTTTTGCTCCTTTTCTATGTAAAACTTAAGTGTGTTTGAATTATTTAATCCATACAAATAAGCTTCATTAGATAAATAAGGAAAAAAGATAGATCAACTGTCATATTACATTTTCGCAAGAACTGATTTTATTTATTCTGGAGACATGCATTTAAAAAGGGAAACATTATTACAAGGGCCTGGTTCATGTATTTCTTGTTTTTTTTTATGTTTCTTCTTGAGGTGTTATATGTACATACAAAGATTAAGTATATAATTTGGTATCTCTTTGAAACCATATTTCATTTCAAAGCCTACCGGAAATAACTCCCAAATCACTGAGATCTCAATAATGAAGACAGAAAAGACTTTCCATGATTTGGAATTTTATTAATCAATTCCAGCAAAACTTTTAAGATATAAGCCAGCATCAAGCCAATTAGCTAAACAAAATTCTCCAAAGCAATTACTGCCTTTTTCAGGCTGACTTAAGAAAGACTAGTCATGGGGCACCTGGGTGGCTCAGTCATTAAGCATCTGCCTTTGGCCCAGGTCATGATACCAGGGTCCTGGGATCAAGTCCCACACTGGGCTCTGTGCTTGGCGGGAAGTCTACTCTTCCCTCTCCCTCTCTCCTTGCTTGTGTTCCCCCCCTTGCTGTCTTTTTCTCATCAAATAAAGAAATAATCTTAAAAAAAAAGAAAAAAAGAAAAAAAAGTAGTTATGAGAATGGTTATAAGGGAATGAATGGATCCGTTGAATTTCCACTTCACGTGGAGAGCCTGGCAGCCCATTTCTAAAATTGTGTGGCTTTGTACATATTACCTTCCTGCGAATCCAGCAATAATATGGAATATAATTCTGATTATGGATGTAATACAGGTACCAGGACAAAACAAATAAAACCAAGGAGCCAACCAGATCTGTCCTAAGGAAGGGAACATGGTAAGATTGGCCAAGTCCATTAGAAAAGGGAGCTAGAATGTATCCATAGTGACAGCAAAGAGCCAAAATCATTGTTTAATTCTTATGAAAACATTATTAGTCTATTGCTCATTAGTTAAAAGGCTTTTATGTGTTCATGTGGCGAGTTTCAGATAACTATTAAATATTACATTGTATTACTGCTAATTATTTATTAGATAAACAGAGTCTAAATAGGATTAATAAATCCATTCAAACCCATTTTCCCAAAAAGGTGTTTTTTAAAATTAACAATATTAGTTTTATTGACAACTATTGTTCAGTACTCTCTAGCATTTCTAGAAATCCATGCTAGTTTCACTGCTTTAGGAAAGGCTTCCATTGATGAGATGATGAGTGATCTTGACCCAGTGTCTTCCCTGAGAGACAACCATTTTTTTTGGTAGTGAAGTATCCATTCAAGTGGAATCTTCCAAACAACCATCTCAGCCATATCACATATTCTTGCACACTCTTACTGTTTTAGTTTTCCTACCCCATCCCATCTCTGAAAGCAAGACAATGAGCCAAAAAACACCTCATGGATTAGCAGCAAACACAGTCACTTGAGAGCCTGGTGGCCACATGGCCTCTTTTGGTGGGAACAATTCAGCTTTGTGTGTATTGGTCCCAGTCAAGTCTGGCTCTAAAAGCACATTGTCTGAGATCAAGGTGCCCCACACCCGGGTAGGCTTGTTGTCAACACAGGAGCTTCGAAAAGAACAGGATGCAACTTCCCTCCCCACTGTTTGTTTGTCTTAGTAGAGATTCAAGGGCCTCACCTATATTCAATGAGGGGTTCAATGGCTGCATCTGAGGTCACTCTCCCAGAGCAGGAATCAGCACTACTCCTTGGGACAAAGCTAGAATCTATTACTCAAGAGGAGAGTCCTAGGAGAAAATGTTATTTCATGTCTTATAAATAGGGGAGGGTAATGATTAATACAGGCAAAGCATAAAGAATATACTTTTCTGGGGCGCCTGGGTAGCGCGCTCGTAAGCGTCTGCCTTTGGCTCAGGTTGTGATCCCAGGGTCCTGAGATTGGGCTCTGCATTGGGCTCTCTGCTCCATGGGAAGCCTGCTTCTCCCTCTCCCATTCCTCCAGCTTGTATTCCCACTCTCACTCTGTCTCTCTCTGTCAAATAAATAAAATCTTAGGGAAAAAAAAAGAATATACTTTTCTTCCTGCTCTTTCCTGCAGTGCACAGAAAACTGATTAGAACAAGTTATTGCAGGTTGTGATAAGGGCATCATCAAAGATTAAACAGTTGGAAGGCAGACTAAACCAAATATATTCTTAAAGATGGTGCAGCCAGAGTCTTTGGGTGTGATCTGTTTTGCGGCCATGCCTTTCAGCCGGTGCATATGTGGGATTCCAGAACAGGGGTCCCTTCTGTAGGAGACACATGCACTCTGACTCCAGCAGCTCTGATGTGCTGCTTCTCACCACCAGGCCTAGAGGGCAGGAAGGGGCAGCAGAAGTTACACTGGGGGGG